>APFE031758134.1:67075-137480 GCA_000404065.3 Pinus taeda | reverse complement strand
CCCAACCGCTTCATGACCTCTGCTGAAATAAGGTTCTTTTGGCTGCCACTATCAACAATGAATTGCAGCGACGAACCCTTCACCCACATCTGTGAGTGGAAAAGACGTTCCCCCTCCTATGGCTCTTCGGGCTCATTCTTCTGGCTCTTGGCAGTGGCAACAGTGGCACTGGGATCTGCATCAATGATCTGCTTCCCTTTGCCATTCCCCTTGTCGGGTTCTGGCTCATGGTCGGAACATGCATCTGATTCAGAAGCCTTCAACTCGGCCATCAGTGACTACTTGGTCCGACACTCACTTGTGTTATGAGTGGGACTCTTGTGGAACTCACACCACTTTCCTGTGTCCTTCTTCGGCTTCGTGGTGTTGTTCTTTTCTTGCGGCTTCGACGGGTTGTCTTGGGTCACCCCGCCTTGGCTTTGTCCTTTGTGCTTCGGATTTGTAGCTCCAAAGTCTCGTTTCTTATGTTTGAACTTTTGCTCGATTTTGATAGCGTATCGGTATGCTGTGCTGAGTGAGGAGATGTTCAAGAACTCCATCTCTTCCTAGATGTATTTGTGCAGGCAACCGCGGTATTTGAGTACCAGATGCAGCTCAGAATCTTTGATACCCAACTGTGTACGAAGGGTGTGAAAAATGTTTGTGAACTCAGGCACATCTTGGTCCCGTCCCTGCCGCAGTGTGGTCCATCTGATGTATTTGTCCTCATAGCTTTTGACAGGTTAGTACTGCTCCTTGATGGCATCTCGGAATGAATCCCAAGTGGGTGCGGCTGAAAATAGCGAGCCTGTAGTTTCATCCTTCTGCTCACAGTAGGTTTCCCACCAGTCCTTGACGTGGGGGACTGCTTTGAGATGAGCAAAAACAATCTTTTCCCGACTTGAAAATTCATGAACAGAAAAATACCCTTCAAGCAGATTTAACCATTTATCTACCGCATCTGCATCTATCTGACCCTCGAATATGGGGATTTCAAAATTAACTTGTACCTTAAATGGTGTTGCATTTCCAGAGTAGTTGTTGGAAGCCGATGGGTCGCCTCTAGGTAGCCGCTGAAGAATCTGCGCAAAGTTATCCATCATCACGTTCCTTTGCCGCTCGAGGGCTTCTTCCAGCAAGATTTTGATGGGATCTCCTGCCCCCTCGTCTTTCTTCTCGTCCGCCATGGGAGGCAGTCGGGATTTGCGAGGCTGGTCTTGCAAAGGTTCAACCAGTTCAAGCCCTAACTCCTTATATCCCGACCTTGTTGGGGACATGCAAAGAAAAACAGAGAAAAAGCAGACCGCTCTGATACCACTGATCCGGATTTAAGTTGGAACGCAACAAATTACAGAGATAACCATATACACAAATATGCAGCGGAAATAATACTTCTCATTAATGGAAAATACCGAAATATGCTTACAACCAGAAATGGAAATAAACCAGCTAGGGCGATGGTAGCTTATCTCTGAGAAGAGATGTGGCAGCTACATGCCTCTAAATTGTTCCGAACTCTGTTACAATGAGGCTCGAAGGCCTATTTATTGTTGAGAAACAATGGAAAACCCTTCACTTTCCAAAACCTAACCCTAGAAGATGAAACGCCAAATTGTGGGCCCCGTTTTGGGCAAATTGGTACATCAATTTCCTGGGGTCGTAACTTTGGCATACGATCTCAGTTTGACGCGTATGATAGCTCGTTAGAAAGATCTATCTGAGAACTACCACTTTCAGAAGGGAAACATCGATCCACGGACCCATGTTGCCCCCAGATTTCCCAAAAAACGTCGTTTAGGGCCTTAAAACGGCTCCGAAAGTTTAGGACCTAAAAAAACTGCTAAAAATAGTAAATTGTGCTATAATTACGGAAACTGAAACACTGAAAGAGACAGTTGCGGGGGTCCAAATGGGATAGGTGGGTGGCCACCAACATCCACCTGGATCAAGCATATACATAACCAATATAATAATCTAAATGAGAGAAACAAATATAAAACATGAGAGCATGTACATATGGAAGAAACATAACATAACATAATATACCATAACATCATGGCATTCAACAAAATTACAGAGAAAAAGTACTCATCTTTTACAATTCCACCCACTAACTATAGACTCAAAACATTCCTTCCAGCCATAGACTCCACTGCTTTAGTGCTCTCAATAGTGGGTCACCCTTGAGATTGGGCTATGAATCCACATGGGCAAAGGCTTACCTAAATTTGGATATGGTACATAACCAACACCAAACATGGTCAAAGTTAAGGTAACAAACCCCAAAAGCACTCCAACCTACAATTTCTCATGCCCAATCAACCTACACAATCGAAAGTAGTTCACCCCTTTCTCTATAATTGCAATACTATACTTTTAGTACATTGGTCTATGCCACTATCCTTTTAGGGCTTCCAACTTAGGTTGACCAGGGAGTCTCAGATCCCTCTAGTTTCTAGGAGTTCCATTTTCCCTTCAAGGACTTCAGGTTCCCTTGAGGCTCCACATTGGTATATATATCCCTACAATTTTGCTTTCAGAGTCCCATATTTCCTCTTGGAAATATAGAGAGAAGTGAACTCATACCTAGAACCACTTAGGATCCTTAGGATACAGTAGCTAGACACATTTCTCTTCTTGGAGAAAACATAATAATCACACTAGAAAAATACCTTCATTTGAATGGTAGATGGGTAGTTATATATATACATGGTGCCCTTTGACACATGACACCCATCTAGGGCCCTATTTTCCCTTTTTAAACCTTAGGATAAAAGCATCCTTATAGTTTTACAAAATTATATATAATAATGTGTTTTAACATTAACTCATTTACCTTTATAAGTTAGGTCAATAAATAATAATAAAATAATAATTTGTTGACCTAACCCCCTTGCTAAGTCCCTCTAGCTCCCCCACCTTCCCTTTTGTGAAGTCTTGGCTCTCTATACTCTTTTTGTCCCATAGTTAGTAGTTACATTATTACTTTATCAATATGAGTATGCTTATGTATTACATCCGCTAGGCTTAATGGAATATTTGCACATAGGCTCTTCAACCTAACCCACATAGGCACTTTGGACTCAATACATATCATTGTAAATTGGGCCACAAGCCCAACACACTTATAAATACCAACACTCAAGCCTCAACATAACCTGGCTCGCCGGCCTAAGTATCTTTCATACACATACACTTACAATTTGGAGATCAAGCATGGTATATCACATCTCATGCTTGGGAATTTTGGTTTCCTATATGAAACATATTTGGAATTTAATAAGTTAAACTATTGTGATGATATCTCATGACGATTGTATGTGTGTGATATAGGTGAGATAATGGCTATTGAAGTTGGAAAGCTCATGAAGGACATTTTTATGACATTGTAACCTTATGATTTCCATAAATTATACACTACTATTGAATTTTTGGTGGTAAGTTAGTGCTCTCTTTGTGAAAATCATTAACAATATGGATGGTCTGAGGGACTGTGTAGTAGTGAAGGGGATGCTTAGGCTTGGAAGGTAAGTATAGTGAGGGAGATTCAACTTAAAAATGCACATGACATGGTGATTAGAATTATGAGGGTGTGTCATAGGTTAAATTGTTGCCTGTGGCAGCTTTGTGAACCATAGTAATAGCCATACAAATAAGCATTGATTTATGATTACAACTTGCTTTTGAATAAGTGTTACATTGCTAGTTGATCACTCTTATGGTTAAGATAATTTTTATAATGACCAATAACATGTATATTTTCTTGATGGATGCAATAGGAACAATTAAAGGAATCAAGGCATGAATTTAGTACTTGGAAAAAAGAGCACCAAAAAGAAACATAATTCAAGGATAAATACATGGAATAAGTAATGTCTAGTGGAATTGTTACAACTTAGAAAAAAACAAAATAGGATCTAGAAGATGCAATACAAAAGGAACGCCCACAATTATTTTGAAAATTTTGAGATTTTTTTATTGCAATAGGAAATCCTAGGGCCGCATATCTAAGATTTCCTTCCCAAACTATCATGGAGTCTAGAAGGGGAGGGGTCAACTTGAGGGACTATGGTCTAGAGAAGGGGGAACACTTCCTTTGGATGTGCAAGTTGAGGGGAATTAAACATTGTTGATTGGAGTTGTTGTAGGTGTTGATAAATTTTGAAATTGTTGCAATTGGAGTTCTTGGAGCTACAATTTTGAGACATATTAGCCGATTTATGTTAGAACCCTAGAGGGGATGAGGATTTTTTGAGGGATTTCAATGTAGAGAAACAATCTCATTCCATTGGTTGTGCAGACTAAGGGGAATAGGAGATTGTTGGTTGGAATTCCTATAGGATTCAACAAATTCTAAAAGTACAATAGTTGGAGTTCATGAAGCTATAATTATAAGAATTCCTAGTCAATTTGTGTTGGAGCCCTATGAAGGAAGTGGTACAACTTAAGAGACTACAAAATAGAGTGGAAGGAACACTTCCTTAGGTTGTACAAACTAATGGAAAAGAGATATTGTTGGTTGGAATTGTTGCAAGAGATAACTAAATTTTGAAATCATTATTTGTGTTTTGGATTGGAGATCCTATATAGATTAAGGGCTAGAGAGACTAGCATTGTATTATGTATCCACACCTATATAATATTGTGCACTAAGGATAGTGCAAAAATAAAGGTGAGAGGATTGTAACATTGTTAGTTTTAATCCTCATAAATTATGATGTAATTGTGCTAATATGATTTAGGTTGGTGAGCCAATATCTTGTAGGACAAAGCCTGTATTGATTGATATCACCAATGGATGAGCTATGTAAAATTTTTACATTGAAATCACAAATGAAATAAATCATAGGCAATGATATGGGAGGGATAGTAATTTGGGGACCTTATGATTCCACAAGAGAGTGGGATAAAGGGGTTCTTTCCACATGCATATTAATCTAAGTTATTGTATTATTAATGTTTACCTCCTTTGAATTACCTACGTGAGCATTAAATGCATGTAAGAGTGGATGGTGGGAAAAGCCACCTTACTGATTTGTAAAAGCATGGGTTGAGTACAACCACCTCTTTTGGGAAGTGTGAAAGTCAAATTTACATGAAAGAAAAGAAAATTTGAATATAAATTTTAGGAAGTTTTGAAAATATATTTTTAGATAAAGGAAAGTTGGGTGTTGGAAAATAAAACCGAACATGTGTGGAAAAAACTGCATGCGGGATGAGTTTATGCTAAGAATTAGGCTATTTTCTTGTGATAAATAGTCTGTGTCCCAGTAAGTGTTAAGTTGTGTACTTGTAAGTATTTCCTATTGAGGAAATGGCCCAAGATTCTTGAGAAGGCTATTGTGAACACTCCTAGAATATATGAGAATTCCTAGAGTCCCTAGCTAAGTGATTTCCTAGGTGATTGTGCATTGGATCCCCTCAGATAAGTGGGATATTTTGAGGAACTGCATGGTAGAGAAGGGGATATTATTCTTGGGTTGTACAAGTTGATTGGAAAGAGAAATTGTGGATTGGAATTGTCATTGGGCTGATAATATGGGGTTTGGGCTACTGTCTGTGGACAATGACAACCAAGAGAGCTAGACCTTGTTGTTGATTCATAGGCCAAACTCGACGGTTGCATGTAGTTTAGAGAAATGGAACAACAAGCCTATGGTTAGGATGAAAATCCCTTGTCTATAACCAATTGGTTCTTCCATTGAAACGTAAGTTCTTTGTTATATTTTATTATGTTAATTCTGTTATATAAATGTCTAGATGAATATTGTTGTGTTGCTTGAATAATATGCATTCATGAATTTTAAAATTTTCATTTGATGCATGAGCATGTCTGGGCATGTTTCTTGCATAAATTTTGTTTACATTAAATCATTTTATTTGGTTTTTAGTAGGTGGGCACTCTACATATTTGGGTAGAATTTTTACCTATTTTGTTGCTGAAAATAAAATCTAGAGGAATATATTGAAGTGAAAAAGAATGATTATTATCGGGGCCCTTAGAGAATGTAATAACCCAAACAAAGTTAAAAATTTTAATTCATTCCTTTAAAATTTGGGAGTGGGAGATCCTTAAAAAATCACCCTAAACCATCTAGTAAACTTTCACAAGCCATATATTTTGTTAATCCAAGAAAGTATCATTAATGGGGAGAATTCAAAGCATATTTTTTCTTCCATACTAAAAGATTTGTCCTTTCTTGCATTTCATGTGGTAAATAAATGTGGGGGCTTAGTGACATGTCACAATTGGGCTTTCACTTTAGAAAATTCAAGATGAAATTTTGATAGAGATATTTTCTCAGAAGATGGGAATGCCTTTTTCGCTCAGTATTGTTTATGGCCCTTCTCTTGAAAGACAACCATTTTGGGAGGCTTTATTTGAGTTTCAAGTTCTAGATAAAACAATATATAGTATTTGGATGTGACTCCACTTTTGTGCTTAAAAATTGAGATGTTTGGGGAGAAGTCACTTGGACGGATCCTTTTAGGGATTGCTTGCTTCAAAAAATGGGAAGTTATAGTTTGTAAGATCGTAATCCTATTGAACCAATGCCCATATGGAGAAATTCCATGTTGAATAGAGATGGGGTATCCAAATATTCAAATTATTTTATGGTTTTAGAAGTAATAATAACTAGAGTGGATAAACATATAACGTCGATTGGATATAGGGGGTTTCAAATCATGTACATGTTTTCCTACAATTTGAAAAGTATGATGGAAGCCTACAATTCCTTTCATGTTCAATTCATATTGGTTAAAAGATGATGATTTTTCAAAAAATGGTAAAGGGTGAATGGAGGAAATATGGCCCTACATATAAAGGTTCAGTGATGTTTCATTTTAATGAAAACTTTGGAAATAGTTAAGAAGGTGCCACTTGATGAGCAAAAGAGAAATGCAATTATTCTTATCTAGACATTAATGAGGTTGAGAAGAAAATATATGCCTTGTCTGTTGTTGAAAATTGCAACAAGAAATGTTGAAAATAACATCAAGAAAGATCCTAATTTAATTTTGTCCTTGAATTAAATTAGGAATAAAATTGTAATTCCACATCTCATGACAACTTGTATTAGTTAATTAAGTTAATTTGACTTAGTTGGCTTAGTTAATTCAAGCTAAGGGCTTAACTAGAGTCATGTAGAGTGTCTCCTACATTGTAGGAGCCCTGGTTGAGTTTATTTTGAGTTGTAATTAATTAATTTAGTTTAACTGAGTTAAAGTCAGTTAAACTAGTTCTGAATGATGGAGGAACTAGTGGGAGGTCTAGTAGTGTGGTGCTGCCTGTAGTGATCAACTAGTAAACTGAAGATTCACTCATAAATAACTCATGCATGTTAGATATGAGAAAGACCTAGTTGAGATTGGAGTTCAAGGACAATGTACTATCAGTTGTATGATCATCTCAATTGTATAGGTGGTGCATGAAGTCAGAGAACAATGTAAACTTTGAAATTGGAACTGTAAACTCAAAATGAGAACTCTGGACAAAAAACCCCCAAAAAACATGAAAAACAACCCAAAAACGAAAAGTGTGTGTTCTCAAACAATGTTTTATTTTTTTTAGGGTTAATTTTCAACATTTTTTAAAAATGGCAGTAAAACCAAATTTTTTGTGCAAAATAAATGAAAAAAACACACTAATGTTGTTGACAGAATAATATTTTTCTTTTCCGAGTACAATTTCAACATTTTTTAGTAATGGCGTTAAAGATAAAATAATGGCATTTGAAACGCATTAAAATTCCACCAATTTTCATCCATGTCGTTAAACATATAATAACATGACACTAAAAATCTCTAAAACTCTAATTGTTTTCAACCATAACATTAAATATATATAAAAATTGACAATTTTTCAACAATAGAATTAAAAAAATTTAAGTTTTCAACATATTTCAACCATGAAATTATGAACAAATTATATGACTAAATTAATCAAAATATCAATACTTGTAGATTGAATGAAACATAAATCATTTCTTGAAAGTTGAATTAAGGGGTATCACAGTGATCGGGAGGATTTGCGAGGGAAGCAAGCTAAATGAGGTTTGCAGTATGGTATCAGTGTTGGTAACCATGGAGGGGCGAGAAGGGGGGAGTTCCACTCCCTCCTATAGTCATGCAGTTTCGAACCACTTCAAGAAACCAATGGAGGCAGAAACTGGGAGTATCAACATAGAAAAACAAAAAAACATCAGATCACATGAACAGGAAGAGAATCATGAGGAGGTTAGAAGAGATAAGAGAACATGAGAAGGTAGTCAGGACTCTGTAAGCCTAGGTCAACCATCACACACCAGGTTGTATTAAGTGATCTAGCGCTATAGGTGCATAGGGATCACATGGCGACATATGTGGTAATATGCAAATTTATGGGGATATGGCCAACGAAGAAGGCTTTGCATGCATGGATATAAAACCACTAGAAACCTAAGGGGGGGAATAAATCTTCACCTTAGGTCCAAGGGTTTCTTCACAGTGGTGTTCACAAACTTAGAGGACAAAGACAAAGTGTTCGAAGGAGGACCATATTTTTATGCTGCTGCAGGCCTCTACATGCGACCATGGGTGATGAATTTTGTCTCAGAACGAGAGACATTCACATTAGTGCCAGTAGGGATAAGACTCTACTCCCTGCCTTTAGATTATTAGCTGCCATAATCCTTAAAATCCATAGGCAATAAATTAGGTCATTTTTTAAAAATATCATATGCGACTATGCGAGGAAAATACGCCTCCTTTTCCCGAATATGCATAGAAATGGACCTATCTGGAGCACTTCCTAATGAAATCATTCTAGAAGTATATGATGAAGAATGGGTTCATGCAGTGGACTACGAACATGTCCCATTCAGATGTCACAAATGTCATGAACACGGGCACCTCTTCAGGGACTACCCATTAAACAAACTGGAGAACAATATTAAAACCAACATAGGAAAAGATCCCGAAGGCTTTACCAAGGTGGGAGGCAAAGGGAAAGGAGGGGAAAAGAACCAGAAGAAAACCAATGAGGAGAAGCAACCAAGTCATAACAGCTTCAATATTTTAGAAGAAGAAGGTGGGAACAATGGGACAAACCAAGTACTGGAGGATAATCCTAAAGAGAAGGAAAAAGATGATAGTATGGAGGTATACCTAAGAAAAACAAACTAAAGGAGGCTCTGCCAAGCACTATGGAACTTAACAGGGACCATGAGATGACCCCAAGCGAGGTTGGAATGGAGGACCATGATCTGCAAGAAATTCTTGAAAGGGAGAATCTCGATCTAGAAAAGTTCCTGGAGTAGGGAACCACCAAAGGGGTTGATTCTCTACCACAAGAGGAGTTTGAAAAAGTACAACAGTTCTTCCTTTGGAGATCTCAAGCAAAGGGTTCTGGAGTCAAAATAAACCATGATATCCAGGAAAACAAAGGGGTAAAAATGATGGAGGTAACATCAGGACACACTCCCAAGAACCTAGGCAGGAAAGGAGGAAGAAAAGACAGAATGAGCTGCTGACAGAGTATGGGAAACTCATGATCAACTTAGGTAAGATGAAAGATCTTACTAGTTACTCATTGACAAAATGAAGCTTACAACCTGGAATATTAGGGGTCTAGGAAGTAAAAGGAAACAAAGAAATATTAGCAATAGAATAAAAGAAGAAAAACCAGATATGGTGTTTATTCAGGAAACAAAATGTTCAATAGGTAAAATAAGAGAGATACATAGCAAATGGCTCATCAAGTATGAATATCTAGAAGTTAAAGCAGACAACATAGCAGGAGGGATTCTCACACTTTGGAACCCCCAAAAATTTGGAATCCTAGCTGCTAAAGCATCGAGGAACTACCTATCAATGGTGATCCAACCTTTGGGTGATAAGGAAGTCTATTTGATCACAAATGTCTATGGTCCTCAAAAACTTGAAGACAAACTCAAGATTCCTATCTCACTGGAGGAGCTAAGAGAAATATATCATGTTATGCCCTGGTTTCTAGGAGGGGACTTTAATATGATCAGATCTCCTATAGAAGAAAAGGTGGGACCAAAACACTAGGTAGAGACTCCATTGCCTTTCAGAACTTCCTAAACAAAATGAGGCTAGTGGATACAGAGACAAAAAATGGTACCTTCACTTGGAATAATAAGAGGGGAGGGGCTTCTCAAGTTGCCTCTAAATTAGATAGATTCATAATCTTTGAGGACCTCATTCTCATTGGCCTTGACTTGTCTGCTTTAATCCTCCCTTTTGGAGGCTCTGATCACTGGCCTATCCAACTTGAAGCTTCTTTTATAGGCACTTCGAGGAACATACCTTTTAGGTTTGAAAATATTTGGCTCACCTACCCTGACTTCATCAGTAATATTGGAAAATGGTGGGCGAAAGATATGCATGTTCAGGGAACTAATATGTTCCTTCTACATTAGAGACTGAAATACATCAAACTCGGGCTTAAAGATTGGAACAAAAATGCATTTGGAAATATCTTCAAAGCCAAAAAAGAAGTTGAACATAAACTACAGGGAATTAACCAGATCCTCATCACCGATGGCTTTATCGAGGAAAGGAAAATACAAGCTGACTCTCTTCAACAGGAATGGGAAGACAAATGCTAGCAAGAGGAGATCTTTTAGAGATAGAAATCAAGAGTGAAATGGATAAAAGAAGGGGAAAGAAACACAAAGTTTTTTCACAACTCAACCATGGATCATAGGTCCCATAACAAGATTTCAAAACTCAGAGATACTCAAGGAAAATAGCTTAGCGCCCACAAAGAAATAGAATATGCTCTGGTACAAAATTTCCAAAGCATAGCAAAGGGGCCTCTCATAGATAGATCACAATTACAATCTTAAAAGGCCAGTGACTAAAGAGGAGGTCAGCAAATTCATTAAAGAGATGCAAAATGGGAAAGCTCTAGGCCTGGATGGGTTCAATGTAGACTTCTTCAAAGCATGCTGGGAAATAGTCAAACAAGATATCCTTGATGTGGTGGAGGATTCAAGGGAATACAAAACTATTTTGAGGGCGCTTAATGCATCTTTCATAACTTTGATTCCAAAGCAAGAAAAAGCTATGACACCAGATAGATTCAGACCCTTAGCTTTATGCACTGTGGTGCACAAAATTATATCCAAAGTAATTGCAAACAGGCTCAAGCCGCTTCTTCCAACTATTGTGTCTGAGGAGCAAACTGGATATGTGGAAGGAAGGTAAATTCCAAATAACATCATTCAAGCTCATGAGGTGCTACATTCTCTCAAGAACAATAAGCAAGCAGGTATGATCATACAACTTGACCTAGCGAAATCTTATGATAAGCTAAGCTGGGCATACATCAGGGAAGTATTAAAAGCGTATGGATTTAACCACAACTAAATAATATGGGTAATGGCCCTTGTCACCACAACTGGCTTTTCAATCCTGCTTAATGGCTCACCATCCAGAACCTTTAGGCCTTTAAGAGGTCTTAGACAAGGAGATCCACTCTCCCCCTTCCTCTTTATTCTCATGATGGAAGGTTTAGTCAATGTGATCAAATCAGCCAATGTAGAAGGAAAAATCTGGGGTCTCAAACTCACCCTGAATGGGGATGCCTTGACTCATCAACAATTTGTGGATGACATTATGCTGTAGGGTACACCCACAGTCAAGGAAGCTAAAGCTTTCAAACAAATCCTGAATGAGTTTTCTATGGCTGCTAGTACAGAGGTAAGCCTTACCAAATCAAAGATTTTATTTTTTAATATTGACATTGCTATACAGAGAAACCTCACCAGAATTATCGGGTTGCAAAGAGAACAACTACCCTCCAAATATCTGGGAATACCTCTAATGGACAAACCTCTGAGAAAGGAAGTTTGGGATCCAGTAACTAATAAACTCTAGGAAAAAGTCTAGAAATGGACAAGAAGGTCTTTGAATTTAGCAGGATGGCTAGTGCTAACAAAATCTGTTCTACAAACTGTTCCCATCTTCATGTTTTCATCTCTTCCTACTGTTAAACGAGTTGTGCAGCACATCAAGAATATCCAAATAGACTTTCGTTGAGGCAAAGGGAAAGAGAAAAAGAAATGGGCTTTGGTAGCATGGGATAAGATATGTAAACCTAAGACCCATGTAGGTTTGGGACTTCATGACCCTGAAACCCTAAGAAAATTTTTGGGGGAAAAACTATGGTGGAGATGGCTAATGGAATCGGTAACTCCTTGGGCCAAGGTCTAGAAATAGAAGTATGTAAATAATTGGAAAGAAAGGGATCACATTTGAATGTCAGGGCTCATCAAGGGCTCCCACATTTGGAACAATGCATGGGAGAATATAGCCATTGTTCAGAAGCAGAGTTTCTGGGAGATGAAAGATGGAAACCTAGCTTGGTTTTGGGAGGAAAACTAGTAGCAGGAACCTAACCTATTAAGAGAAGAACCAACTATTCTCAAGAATGACACTGACAATAAAGGTTTACTCAGGGTAAGTGACTTTTGGGATTAGGCTAGGAACAAGGGTAAATGGAGAATATGGAAGGACCTGGTATATAGTGAAGAGACCCCTTTGAAGGCCCAAGCATAAGCTCTTGCAATGATCTTGGATCAGAGAAAGATTTTGACATCAACATCGACTGACCAATTGAGATGGGAAATAAACAATAAAGGCAACTTCAACCTCAAAGAAGCCAAGATAATGGCCCTAGGGCTTGAATTTCCAAACCATGATAAGGTATGGAAGGACCTATGGCAAAACCCGCATTGGATGAAAATCAAACTGTTCATGTGGTTAGTGCAACATAAAAAATTTCTACTTGGGAAAACCTTCAGAAAAGAGGTGTAGTCGATCCATCTAGATGCCAATTATGTGAATTACAAGAAGAAACAATTGAACACCTACTCAACCTCTACCCATTCACCTCTACCTTGTGGAATTGGGTGGCTTCAATCTTCAGACAAACGGATAGGGACAATTTTAGCATCACTGGCACTTTGAAGAATTGGAGGAGAAAATTATCATAAAATGAAATAATCAACAAAGCTTGGACTTTAGTTCTAGGATTTCTAATCTGCGATGTTTGGAAAGAACACAACAATAGGATTTTCAAGAACACAATTGGCTCATCCTAGAGCATCATAGCTCAGATCATTAGACAACTCAAAGAGACTATAGGCACCCTTCTAAAGAAACCTCCTGAGAACCCACCTCAAGACCAAGATGCACAAATACTATTGCATTTGGGTCTACAGTTGCCTTTTCCCCAGGGCATAAGCAAGATTGTAAGTCATATAATAGCAGATAAGGACTTCTGGCAACCTCTTCCTCATGGTTTTTTTTAAATTTAATATAGATAGAGCCTCTAACGGAAACCCTGGGGTGGCTAGTTATGGCAAAGTCATAAGAGATGAGCAGGGATACATAAAATTCATCTTTCATAGTCATTTGGGGAATGCCATTAATTATATGGCAGAACTCATGGCCTTAGAGCAATGCCTAGAAATATTGATTGAATCAAATTTACATAATACCATCATTGAAGCTGACTCGGAATTGATAATTAATTCCGTCAAGAAGATATGCAATGGAACAACACTAGAAAGAGTGTCGAAACACTGACAGTTACTACAGGTCTATCAACATATACAATCCCACCTGAGAGCCCTGAAAACCCTTAATTTTGTTCATGTGCGCAAAGCAGATAACAGGTTAGCAGATCATTTGGTGAATCAAGGAGTACTCTATTCAAAAAATAATAGAAGATATGACTGGATGTCAACTCCTTCAGGGAAATTGCATGAGGACTGTCACAGACAGGCTACCAAAGATAGGGAGTGCTTTCAAAGTATGAGAAATAAGTAGAGAGAAGACTAATGGAAACAGTAGAAAGTGGACCAATCACAAGGAAGAAGCAAGTAGTAAACAATGGGCAGGTTGGTAGGTAGCTGACTAAAGATTGTCCTGAACTCCATCATTCTATGGATTTCCGGTGGGAAAAATCACGTAGGTTAATTCTTCAAATGGACCCAAAAAAACATAGAACAATGGCCTATTTTCTCTTTGGGTCCGTAAGAAAAGATAAAGAGTGTACAAGTTGCCGAGATCTCTTTGGGACTCCTTCATCCTATGGATTTCGGGCAAAAAATTGCACAAAAGTTAATTCTTAAAACGGACCTAAAAAACTATAGTGCGGTGGCTTATTTACTCTTCAAGTCTGTAAGGAACGTTAAAGAGTGGGCAAGTTTTCGAGATCTCTTTGGAACTCCTTCATCCTATGGATTTCAGGCAGAAAAACTGCATGAATGTTAATTCTTCAAAAGGACCCGAAAAAGTATAGAGAAGCGGCTTATGTTTCTCTCTGGGTCCATAAGAAAAGATAAAGTGTGCGCAAGGTGTCAGACCGAAATCACCTCATGATCATTGGATCAAAGTGGGTTGGATCGCATGGTCATCAGGTTAATAAGATAACCGAAGGTTAAGGATGGTTCTTGGGTCACTTGTTGCAGTTTTGTGGGCCTTCGGATCTATGGGCCCTCATCATCAAAGTCTTTTAGGTTTTTTGATGCACAGGAGTTAAGCACTTTAGAATATTTTAACTTCTCCTTTTGGGTTCGGATAGTAGATTTCCATTTTGCTGGTTATCTAGAGCGATGCCTTGAGGGCGGACAGTTCTTTTGTAGTCTTGTAGGAGTTAGGTTTGGGATTTTGCTAACCCAGTTTTCTGTTGAATTTGCATAGAGCTGGTGCTGCCAGTCTTAGCTCAGTTAAAGAAGTGTACATTATGTATTTTTTCTAGATTAATGGAAGGTTCCACTCTTGATCAAAAAAAGAAACATAAATCATTTCTCTAAGTTATTGTCGCATTGTGGATATTTTGAACAAATAAACTCATCATAATTAAAACATATAATCCAACAGACATAAAAATGACTTATAAATTCATGTAACATCATATGGAAGTTAAAATATTTGTTTCAAGTTACCATGCAAACATCATTTATAGAAAATGTCTTAGAAAATTATTCAAAATCGCTCATATGTTGTTGCACACCATCATAATTCACATCTTCAGATGAATGACTAGATGCATATGAAGATCTTCCATATTATTCTCTTTCATCAACTAGTGCCCCATCTGAGTCAACATGCATGCCCACCATTTCAGGTTTCAAAAGTCTTCTAGATCTACAAATGGGTTCAACAAACTCACGTCTCAACACAATTTCTTCTGGTAGAAACCTATTCAGAATCTCTATCGTCCTAAAGCAAACAATTCCTCTCTTTGTTAAACTGAATTCATAAACAAGTATGTCAACATCCTCCAATTTTAAGAGGTTTGTGCAGTGATGATTTATATTTGTACCCTTTCTTTTTCTCTTTCCGCCAATTTTTTTTATCAACTAACATCTTTGGCTTGTACACACCATTGAATAGGTATATTTGTGGCATACCGATGTACTTCAACACTTGTAACATCTTCATTTTTTGTAATGACCGCTATAACCTTGGCAACACAGAATGGATAGCCATGTGCATCTCCATCTGCTAACACTGTGATCATGCAACCCTCCTTAATATATTGTATTAAACCCTTGTAAAGGCCTGCCATGGCTTCACATTGTGCATGAGATCTTCTAGAACCAATATATATTTCTCTTTCCTCTACATGTGAAGAACTAATAATACCTTGAGATTGTTATTGTCAATAATGTTTCTTTCCTCATGTTCATTTGACACATTTTGTGGCCAAATAAATGGAGTATTCAAAAGTATATCTTCATTCGTTGATCTTGAAATGATATCACTCTGAATATTGAAAAAGACTCCCACCAAACTGAATCATCAACATCAAAGTACTCATATGTATATCTAATATATTTTTTAATTTACTCTAGGAAATTAGAATAGTTTATATCTATCTTCCGCCTTCGTGCATTATGAACTTTAGAAACTGATTGTAATAACAATATATTTGATGCAAATATTGGATGATCTGGAATGAACTTCAAAAATGTCAACCCTGATGATGACACCCATTTTGCAGTAGTTGAATACTTCTTGCCCCATATTAGTGTTTTCCCATCAATTTTTTGATACAGAATTAATGTTAGAAGCTAATGTCATTAAGTTATTCAATGCATTTCTCCTCACCATGTGATCCCAAAATAAACCTTTACATGTCAAAAATTTCTTCCAACACATGAAAAATAGGCTTTGGCATGTATGATTTCTTAATACATTCAATTAATGATGGAAAGCTCCCAACATCCTTCCTCCTCAATGTGACTGAAAAACAACTGAACATTTGATCAATATGGTCATGAGTGTGCCCAAGAAGAAGGAATCCAACCTTTACCTTGTAAAAAAATCTCAATTCAACAAACATGTTTAGATATCCAAAAACAATTTGATTTTTGTTTTCACACAATTGTTGTCCAATTGTAGATACAAAACTTCACGAAGATTACCAAACCAATGAGAAAGTACATCTTGAATTATGGTTATTTCCATATTTGCATCATAATGAATATTTGGAGCTGTGATGTAAGCCCTTGGCAACATTTTCCCATTGAAGACCATACAATTGACCAAGTGAAACTGAATAAAATTTTCCTCCTATAAATTTTTGGGTGTGTGAACAAAATTTGGTAGAAGTTTTTTCTTATGGTCCTGTTGATGGTGTTGGACCCGCCAACATTTCAAGGGGATCTCCTCGGTAATAAGTCCCAATTAGACCTTAGATCATCTGGTGTAGGAGTCCCAGCAGTGGGTCGTAAGGTAATTCCTTGACCGCAGTGTCACACAAAGGCAAGTAGAATAACTCTGTTAGTAACAAGGGTGTGACTGATGCAGTGAGTCAAGGAAGGTGTATGAGAGGTTCCAAAACTTTGAAAGGGGAAGGAGGTGAAGATGAGTTCCAAGTTGAAAGGGATTAGTCCCAACTCAGCTAGGAACACACAACACAAAGGACATGCACAGCTTCCGGAGGAGCAGTCCACTCGGATGCAACAGTCACATCATACAAGGTAAGATAACATGAACAACACTCACGGATCAGTCCAAGATGAGTGTGATGGTTGTTATAGCAAAGTTCATGTGAAAGGTTTGTCTGATGTCTGATAGAGCAATCGACACAGACGGTGACAACATTAACAACATATGCAACACATTAACGACAAGATTTATATAATTGCATACAAATCAGTTCATACACAAGTACGTAAGTTAAACAACATATATCATTAAGGCAACTGGAGCAGTCCAACTACAATAACAACATATGCATGAAAATGTGTTGGCCCTTATTATATAAAGAAATGTAAGTCACAACCATACAATACATCCATGTAAACATGCTAGCCCCAACAGTGGAATGTTACATCCACATCCGCCTACTCCTCCTAAGAGATGCACTAGCTCCATATAGTGGAGAAGCCAAGGCACATTACAATACTATCCAAGCCTTATTTAAAATAGTCTTAGTAGAAGCTTGGCTGACCAAAAGCCTTTACAATGAGCTATGAGGGACTATTTATAGCAAGGAGTGGGGTAAACCTTGACATTCCCCTTTGTGATAGTTCAACTACCCTCATGACTCTTCACCTACTCTATGACTCTTACATCCAACCATTGACACTTGACTTACACTTGACATGACTCAACATTACAATGCACATGTACTCATGTGAGACAACATGGCTTCAGTAAGCCTTGTAAGACATCACAAACACTTGGTCCACCGTGATGAGACCAAATCTTTGACATGATTTTGATGGTGAAGGTGGTGAGTTGATGCCAAGCTTGGCCATCCATGATGGTGTGCATGTACCTCATCGTGACATCTTGCTAAAGAGAACTCTTGCCTCCATTACAATCGGTGCATTAGTTCAGCCCCTTCATCCAACTTGCCTGCTCACATACACATGGTTTTCTTGGGTGTGGCTGAACCAGAAACACTAATGCATGGTGTCTGTGTTGATCTTCAAGTGTGTAATGGTGGTCATGCACATCAACTTTCCAAAGTACATGTTTAGATCCAGTTGAACTTTCTTCTTGTTTTCGCCTTGGTGAGTGTGTTGAATCGGTTGGACTACATGCATGTGCTCAAGGACATTTATGTTGTCGAATCCCTTGCATGCGATCAACAACATTACTCATCATGTCTACTCTATGTCAGCTACTGGGAGGGATCCTTAACTTGTATGGGTGTAGTTTCATCCGTGAGTGCATGTTGTGCCTGTTTTTATTCCTGTTCCTACTGCAACTCTTTCATTTGTTTGCACATCTTAAAGTTCTTCCTAATTTGTCACTTCAGCACATGCAACTCCCTCATTGTTCCATCTTCTGCCTTCGTGCAATCTTTATGTCACGTCGTCACTTCATAGCTAGAGTCTCCAAAGTTGCTTTCATCATCAATGGATCTACTTGAGCTTGCAACCTTGTTCTGCCTCAGTGTTGTCAACAACCCTTCTCTTGCATTCATTGCATTTGGTATCCTATCTTTAGTTGCCACTAGCTACGATGCGACTATTGTCATATACTGATGTCCTTGTCTATGAAAAAATTGATGTCTTCGTGGGTATTCAAGTCCATGGACACTTGATCGACTGCATCCCCAAATGTACTCTGAACGGAGTCTTCGTCTCTCGTCTCCTGGAAACCATTGCACCTGCACTGCTGAGAGGTAGATGAAAACTTGTGATACCTAGAGACATGGAAACACTCATGGAAAGAAATCTGTCAGTTGAAAACCAAAATTAACATGAGAACTGACTTGTGACATACTTGGGTGAATGATCGTGAAGGTTACGTAATTTCAGCCAGTAGGTCATGAGACTAACTTCCAAGACTGCACAAGGCACATTCTAGGCTACTGGGAGACTGACTGACTTTTGGAATTGCATAATCAACAGTCCAGTCTGGCTGCTAATTGCTAGGATTGCGCAATGCACAATTCCAGTTGGGAAGGATTGTTGGCCCGGGCACGGATTTGCACAGTTTTTTGGGCCAAGTAGCCACTATCCTCCAGAAATGTGTTAAAAAATCCTGGAGGTCAGTGCTCGGTAGGAATGTGCAAATCTAGAGAGGGAGGTGAGCCTTCCTTTGCTATATTGCACAATGTAGCCTTGGCGAAGACAGAACCTGGGGCAAGGTTGGCCTGACTTGTCGATGGGAAATTCAAAACAAGTAATTCAGTGAATGCATGGTGACACTAAGTGATAGAAAAAGTGATCAACCGTGTATGTGAAACATGAATGAAAGATTCAGCAAACAGATCAACATGCATGTGGGTGAGACAATTCGTCAGTTGGGCGAAGGTTCATGCAAAATAGTTTCATGCATGCGATAGTAATGAGATAGCAACGGAAACTAAAACATAGCTAGAACAAGTTAGTATACATGTAAATGGAAACAAGCATTCAAAGAAATATAGCAAACAATACTCATACAAGAGAAAACCCAAAAAGTGACAAAAATGTAGCAGAAGGCATGGGAAGTGGGCTTACCCCAAAACAACTGAGCTAAATGTGTTGACTACTCCTAGATGTGATGTGAAATGTCAGAGCTGCAAGGTTGATGTGAGGAATGAGCTCTACAATGTTTGGTTGATGACTTTTTATAATATCGAGGTTGTGACGCACATGCCATGAATCTAGGGGAAGCAAAACTTAGTTGGAGGTTTCAGAATTTCTCCTTGCATGTAATCTCCAACTGCTAAATATAGATCCCTAAAACAATGGATGCCTTTGCATGCTGCCTTGGGAGAAGAAACCCATGCATGCAAGTCTATTTTTCTCAGTTCCGGAGGGAACCAGTCAACTCATTGCACATGCAAGAGACTGCTTGACTGCTGGAGAAAAATGCACATTTCTGGCTGGGGGCTGGGCTGGCTGCCCAGGAGATTTGCGCAATTTCTGGGCAGAGAAACTGAATGTTGCCTAGATTTTCCACAAATATTGGGCTAAACAACCTACTACTGAGAAAATTTACACAAATCCTACGGGGAGGGTTGGTTGGCAAGATTGCGCAATCTTGGAGCGTAGTAGGCTGTCAAAGAGGATTGTGCAATTCCTAGAGGGAAGGCTAGTTTCCCTCCAAGATTGCACAATTTTCAAGGGAAAGTTGCTCAGCCTGCAGTTGGACCAAGTCCTGGTGAGCAGCTTGTGAGGGGAATGGATCAACTGTGATCGACAAGCTCCCTTTGTGCGAGGAAAAATCATGAAGCTTGAGTACTTGACAAATCAAGACAATGTGTTGTGCAAGGTTGGTAGGGGAGGCTCCAAAATAGGCTAAGGAAAAAATTTGGAGGGTGGTTGTAGCTTCTACAAAACTTGGTGACACACTGGTAGAACTCCAGCTCTCTGAATGGACCTTGTTCATGAAAAACAAGTCTAACACCTCCAGAAGTATTGTTCAGCCCTCAACTCGTCTTGGCTTCACACTAGCTTGATGTAAGATGTAGCATCTACCAAACTCTTTGTCAATTGACACACATTCCAAGCCAAGGAAACACAGTTGTTTTGATTAGGGTTGAGGGGTATATAGGTGCATAAGCAGTATGGTCATCAAAATCTTAGTTTCATCTCTAGTGTTGCTCCACTACCAACAGGCCTGGACAATACCCCAGTGGAGTCACATAGGAACAAAAGCATGGCTCCGCTAGCAGTGATCCTATTCAGTACCCCGACAGAGTTACTTTCATTACCTTCCTACACAGGAAGCCTTTCTCTTCTTTCACCTTATTCATTTTTAATTTTTGAATTTTTTGACTTTTTGACTTTTTAATTTTCCACTATGCATAGCACTTATTCATTTTAGAGGCAGAAGAGGGATCCTAACTTATTGAGAGCAGAAGGGCTTGTTCTAGCAAAGAATTAGTTTATTGTATCTCTAATGTGTGTGTTAAGTTTTTCCCCTTCACCTTACTCTACTTGATTGAGTTGACAGGGGTTAACCCAAAAACAATCAACTAGAGAAGGTGACACTAGTTAGCGTGCAAGCGTTGTGTTTTCACCAAGGCTCACTTCGAACAGTATGTATTTTCCTCCGACGTACCATGGACTAAAAGTAACAAGCTCATCATACAAAGGCAAGATGACATATAACCAAGTAGTGATAGTTTTACAATCTCTCTTGCATTTTACCTAGCTTGTTTCATGAGTCACACATGGTTTCATGCAATCTAACCTACGAAAAAACAAGTGAATGAACTAACAATAAACAAAGCAAAGCAAGAGTAGAAGAAAACATGGAAGCGAAGCAAGTAAACAAACAAGCAAGCAAACAAAGCATGTAAGCAAACAAACATGCAAGAAAACAACTAAAAGAAAACATTACTCCTACTCCTACACTAACGGTGCATGGGCCTGATCACGTGAAGTGATACTTCCAATGCAACCACTGACGCATTGGTAGACCCATGTTGGTGAAGGCTTGGTCCACGAGAAACCTAGTTGTCTGGACCAGCAACCAAGAAATATATAACAATGAAGACAACCACACTTCATGTTTCAAAGTGTCCACGGGACATAAGTGAGTGCATGTGCATGATGGGCAGTCCACAGAATTATCGTGGTGATGTGTGACATTACGTGCAACTTTGAAGCATAAGCACACTCTTGATTGAGACATGTAAGCAAATGAAAGAAGCACACGAGTTCTCGAAATGTAAGACTCCTCTAATGCATGAGCAATGGGATCATGTAGTTCGAGTGGAGGAAGTGTGATCTGCGTGTGAGATAGATATTTAATGCATATAGATGAGTGATGAGGAGCCTTGGGTGATTGAACAATTTCCTAATCAGGAGTGAAACTAACCTCAGGAAAGCGAGGGCCTGACATAACCATCAGCTCGCACTGAAGTGCCTTGATGGTCTGTGGGGTTTCAAGTTCGTTGAAATATGGATCTTTGTAGACCAGTGGCTTAGACGGATTAAAAAAGAGTGAATCAACATCATGATCAGATGATGACGTGAAGAGATCATGACAGCCAAGATCAAAAAATTCAAAATGTTGGTCGGCATCCTCATGATTTGATGAATCACACAAAGGGGTAGATGATAAGGAAGGATGTTCACCCTCTACATTTCCCGAAAGAGAAGATGATGGATCAAGTGGATTTTAAATGAATGATTGGTCCTCTCCATTGTTGGATGATGGGCTAACATATGGTGTGTCCTGTGAAAGATCAACAATGGGTGCATTCGTAGATGAAGACACACATGCAAAATCATGGATCGCAGGTTCACCAATGGTGTTAGGAAATAATGGAGGGGCCTTGGACAGAAGGGATTCATCCTTCACCAAGTGTTGATGCTCAAGCTCCCACTCATACTCTTCATGAATAACAATGCATGTTTGTTGTGTAACACAAAATTTGTCAGTGGGTTGTTCCTTATTCACAACAAATGAAGAGTCTAGCATCGATGAACACAAGACAACATCATCCAGAGGAACACTGGGTGCGAAAATGGAGGTCATAGAAAAGAAATCCTATGAGAACTCGAAGGACTCACAACAAAATCTACGCAAAAATTGAGTGGAGTGATGTTGGGAGAGTGTGAATGTTGAACAGGTGTACAAGCATGATCCTCAGCATCACTAGGAAATGGTGTTGCTATTGAATGAGAGGGAGGTAGACAGTCAGTTGAGACAGTGCCCACTCCCACATGAGATTGTGCAACTCAATCAATGAAGAAGGTTGAGCAAGGCTTGATCTCAAACTTTCTCTTGGGATGAGCAGATTTCTTAAGACAATACTCGAACCAATCCCAAAGATAAGAAAACTTCATCTGGCTCCTCGAAGCTTGAAACTTCAAGTCACAGAAGCACTGCCAAAAATCAATAACGGATTCATGTCGAGCCCTCCATTACTATAATAGTTTTTGGTCAAGATTGTCTAGATCAAAATGATAGAACATGTCTTCAATAAGATCACAAAAGTGCTCACATGAGTGCACAGTGTCAGTCGGTAGGCTGAGCACCCAATGAAATGGAGATTTGTGAAGTGTGTATGCAAGCAACAAACCGGCATGTTCATCAGTAAACTCATCTTCCTCATAAAATCATGGAAAGAAAGTTATGTAAGTGCTTAGGCCAGGCCACTTCGCCTTCACCATCATATGTGTGAGTGGACAAGAGATTGAAAAGCTTCCCCAAGATAGATTCCCCAAGATGGAGACATCTTCATGATTCAAAAAACACCTCGGGGGAAGAAGACTGCAAGACTCCATGAAAGATATGAAAAGGTTCAAAACTGGATGAGAGGACACATATTGTCATTAGGCCCTCCTTCTAGCACCATAAATGTTGACGGTGTTGGACCCACCAACATGTCAAAGGGATCTCCCCAGTAAGAAGTCCCAATTAGACATCAGACCATTTGGTGTAGGATACCCAACAGTGGGTCGGAAGGTAATGCCTTGACTGCGGTGTCACACAGAGGCAAGTAGAATAACTATGTCAATAACAAGGGTGTTCCTGATGCAGTGAGTCAAGGAAGGTGTATGAGAGGTTCCAACACTTTGAAAGGGGAAGGAGGTGAAGGTGAGTTCCAGGTTGAAATGGATCAGTCCCAACTTGCCTAGAAACACACAACATAAAGGACATGCACAGCTTCCTGCAGAGTAGTCCTCTTGGATGCGGTAGTAACATCATACAAGGTAAGATAACATGAACAACACTCACAGATCAGTCTGAGATGAGTGTGATGGTTGTTATAGCAAGGTTCATGTGAAAGGTTTATCTGATGCCCGGTAGAGCAGTTGACATGGGCAGAGACAACATTAAAAACATATGCAACATATTAACGACATGATTCATATAATTGCATAAAAATCAGTTCATACACAAGTACGTAAGTTAAACAACATATATCATTAAGGAAATCGGAGCAGTCCAACTACAATAACAACATATGCATGAAAATGTGTTGGCTCTTATTTTATAAAGAAGTGTAAGTCACAACCATACAATACATCCATGTAAACCTGCTAGCCCCAACAGTGGAATGTTATAGCCACATCCCCCTACTCGTCCAAAGAGATGTACTAGCTCCATGGAGTGGACAAGCCAAGGCACATTACAATAATGTCCAAACCTTCTTCAAAATAGTCTTAGTAGAAGCTTGGCTAACCAAAAGCCCTTACAATGAGTTATGAGGGACTATTTATAGCAAAGGGTGGGGTTACCCTTGACATTCCCCTTTGTGACAATTCAAGTACCCTCATGACTCTTCACCTTCTCTATGACTGTTACATGCAACCATTGACACTTGCCTTACACCTGATATGACTCAACATTACAATGCACATGTACTCATGTGAGACAACATGGCTTGAGAAAGCCTTGCAAGACATCATTGACACTCGGTCTGCCATGATGAGATCAACTCTTTGACATGCTTGTGATGGTGAAGGTAGTGAGTTGATGCCAAGCTTGGTCGTCTATGATGGTATGCATGCACCTTATGGTGATATCTTGCTGAGCGAACTCTTGCATTTGTTTTAACCAATTCATTGGTTTGACCCCTTCATCCAACTCGTCTACTAACATGCACATGGTCTTCTTAGGTGTGGTTGAACTGGAAACACACTGATGCATGGTGTTTGTGTTGATCTTCAAGTGTGTACTAGTGATCATGCACATCAACTTGCCGAAGTACATGTTCAGCTCCAGCTGGACTTGCTTCTTGTCTTTTCCTTGGTGAGTGTGTTGAATGGGTTGGATTGCATGCACGCACTCAATGACATGCATGCTTCCGAATTGCTTAAATGTGATCAACAACACTGCTCACCATGTCTACTCTGTGTCAGCTACTAGGATGGATCCTTAACTTGTACAAGCATATTTTCATTCGTGAGTGCATGTTGCACCCACTGTTGTTCCTGTTCCTACTGCAACTCATTCGTCTATCTATGCAACTTCATGTTCTTCCTGAGTTATTGCTTCAACACATGCAATTCTTTCTTTATTCCATCTTCTGCCTTCATGCGGTCTTCATGTTGCATTGTCACTTCATAGCCGGAGTCTCCAAAGTTGCTTTCATCATCAATGGACCTGCCTGGGCTTGCAACCTTGTTCCACCTCAATGTTGTCAACAACCGTCGTCTTGCATTCATTGCATTTGGTATGTTGTCTTTAGCTATTGTTCATGATGTTGCTCATTGTGATGCTGCTAATGTCATATGTTAATGTCCTTGCCTAAAAGCAAATTGATGTCTTCGTGGGTAGTCAAATCCATGGACACTTGAATGACTGCCTCCCCAGGTGTGCTCTGAACTATTTCTTCATCTCTACTCTCCTGAAAACCATTGTACTTGTACTGCTTAGAGGCATATGAACACTTGCGATACCTAGAGACATGGAAACACTCATGGCAAGAAAGCTATCAGTTGAAAACCAAAATGAACATAAGAACTGACTTGTGAAATACCTAGGTGAATTATCATGAAGGTTGCGCAATTTCGACCAGGAGGTCGGGAGACCGATTCCCAAGACTGCACAAGGCATAGTCTGGGCTACTGGGAGACTAATTAAACACTGGAACTATGCAATGCACAGTCCATTCTGGCTGCTAACTACTTGGATAGCGCAATTCACAGTCCACTCTAGCTACTGACTTCTAGGATTGTGCAATGCGTAATTCTAGCTGGGAAGGAGTGCTAGCCCAGGGACATATTTGCGCAATTGTTTGGTCCAAGTAGACACTGTCCTCCATAAATGCACAAAATAGTCCTGGAGGGTATTGTTGGGCAGGAATGAGAAAATCTGGAGAGGAAGGTGAGCCTTCCTTTCCCAGATTGCACAATGCAACCTTAGTGAAGGCTGAGCACAGGCCAAGGTTGGCCCGAGTCGCCGATAGACAACTGAAAGCAAATAAGTTAGTGAATGCATGGAAACACTAAGTGATAGTAGAAGTGATCGACAGTGCATGAAAAACATGAATGAAAGAATCAGCAAACAGATCAATATGCATGTGGGTGAGGCAGTTCGCCGATTTGGCGAACGTCCGTGCAAAATAATTTCATGCATGTGATAGCAATGAAAACTGAAATAGAGATAGAACAAGTTATTATACATGTAAATGATAGCAAGCGTTCAAATAAATCAAGAAAACAATACTCATACAAGCGAAAACCTAAAAAGTGATAGAAATGCAACAGAAGGTGTGGGAAGCAGGCTTACCCCAAAAGAGCTAAGTTGAATGTGCTGCCTACTCCTTGATGTGATGTAGGATGTCAAAACTACAAGGTTGATGTGAGGAATGAGCTATGCAACATCCAGTTGATGAGTTTTCATAACATTGAGGTTTTGACGTGCATGCCATGAATCTAGGAGAAGTGACACTTGGTGGGAGGTTTCGGAATTTCTCCTTGCATGTAACCTCCAACTGCTAAAGTTAGATGTCTAAAACAAGGGACGCCTTTGCATGTTTCCTTGGGAGAAGCAATCCATGCATGCAAGTCTTTTTTTCTTAGTCCTGGAGTGAACCGATCAACTCAACTGCACATGCAAGAGACTGCTCGATTGCTGGAGAAAATTGTGCATTTTTGGTTGGGACCTGGGCCTGTTGCCCAGGAGATTTGCGCAATTTCTATGTAGAGCAACTAACTGCTGCCCAAATTTATGCAAATCCTAGGTTGAACAGCCTACTACTGGGAAAATTTTTGCAAATCCTGCTAGGAGGGTTGGCTGGCAGGATTGCACAATCCTGGAGCCTAGCACGCTATCAAGGAGGATTGCGCAATTCCTAGAAGGAAGGTTGGTTTCCCTCCAAGAATGCACAATTTTCAAGGGGAAGCTGCTCAACCTATAGTTGGACCAAGTCCTGGTGAGCAGCCTGTGAGGGGAATGGATCAACTTTGATCGATGGGCTTCCTTTTTGTGGGGAAAACTCATGAAGCTTGAGTACTTGACGAAGCAAGATAAAGTGTTGTGCAAGGTAGGTAGGGGAGGCTCCAAAACTGGCTAAGGAAAAATTTTGGAGTGTGGTTCTAGCCACTACAATAGGTCCATACCATCAATCATCAAACCCAAATATTTATTTGGATTATCATAACACTTATTTCTATGCTTGTGCAACTTTGTCCTTTCACTTGTTTGTTGTTCACGATGCTCTTGAATTACTTTGACAATGGAATCTACACATAACATAAAAGAAATATATTAATAAATATGTTTTCATAGTTGATGAATATACAATTTTAAAAAATAATGTTATGAATGCTTACCTCTTTCTTCCCCTTGACATTTATCCCTTTTTTATTTAAGAGAAGTACATGTAATGCAAACCCCCATCCTTGTCTTCTTAGGAATACAAACATTGTTGAATCCTTGCTTCCATATCTTCACAAAATATTGATAAGTAATAAAATGACCATTTCCTTCAACACCTTCTGCATATTCTTTGTATAAGTTGTGGATTTCTCTTCTTGAGAAATTATCTGGAATATGTATTGTGTCTTTATTTGATATACACTCTCCATGATTTGTAAAGAAGTCTTTCATCCATGACATTGCAGTATTTGCTAATGTCCCAAACTCTTGTTTATGACGTACTTCTAAATAAAATGTGGGATCTTTTTCCAAATTTTCTTGGATTCTTGATAGAGGAAAATTACCAATTGAATGAAAATTTTTGAAATCCTTTCTACAAAGAAATAAAGACCCTATATGATAATCATAACCTGAAAATGTAGATTGCATGCACCCCACTAAATATGAATTTTGTGTGTTTTTATTCATTAACAAATGTATCTTCCTTTTATCCAATGCAAACTTGAAATCCATGTGTTTCAAACAATCCTTTTGAAAACATTCACTTGAAATGAGATCACTGATAGAACTTCTCATGAGATATTCTGCTCTACCCCTTGTATAACTAGAACATCTTGGATTGATACGAAAATGTCTACTCCTACTCCTAGATACAATATTTGTTGGTAACGTATCCATCATTTCATCATCATTTGTATAAGCATTTTCATCATCATTAGGAGGAATATTATCCTGACTATGATAATTTTGAACATAGTTAGGAAATTCATCACCATCATTGTTTGAAAAATATTCATTACCATCCCTAGTCGCAGGAAATTTTTCACTACCATCATTTGTGCTTTTGAAATACTGACTTAGAGGATATTATTCATCATCTTCATCCTGCCCTTCATCAATGCTACCCTCATAGTCCTTAGATTTAGGACTAAATGCAAATTTTGACTCTCTATTTACTAGATATTCTTCATCCCGCACTTTGTCAGTGTTGCTCTTATAGTCCTTAAGATTAGGACTACGTGGAAAATGTGCCTCTTTATTTACTGGAAATTATTCATCCTGCCCTTCATCATTGTTGCTCTCATAGTCCTTAGGATTAGGACTAAGTGGAAAATGTGACTCTCTATTTACTGGAAATTCTTCATTCTACCCTTCGTCACTATTATGCTCATAGTCATTAGGATTAGGACTATGTGGAAAATGTAACTCTTGGTTTATTGAAAATTCTTCATCCTGGCTTTGATCACTGTTGCTCTTATGGTTCATAGGATTAGAACTAAGTGGAAAATGTGACTCTCTATTTATTTGAAATTTTCATCCTGCCCTTCGTCAATTTTGCTCTCATAGTCCTTAGGATTAGGAATAAGTGAAATATTTGACTCTCTATTCATAGTGAAAGAATTTTTCGTTATATTCATCAATATGAATAGAGTTTTTATGCAACAAAGATGTTGATGCTTCACAAAGAGAAACTTCACTATTAGAAGAATCCATGACTTTCAAACATAAGAGGTTGAATGATACAAATGCACTCTCTCCTAATGATAATATATAGCTTAAAGAATGAAAATTCCCCTCCTAATTTTACCCCCAAAAATTTCGCCGAAATTTTCCCTCCAAAAATTTCATTTGAAGTATTTCCCTCCAAAATTTTCTTCTACAATTTATTGAAAATTTTCTACTAAAAATTTTCTCTTGAAAATTTTGACCCTAATTTCCATTCAAATTTTCCACACAATTTTCGTTTAATACATTCCTTCAAAATTAAGCTAAACCTTTTACTTAAATTATATAACATTTACTAGACAATTGATTTTTATTTTTATTATATCTTTTATCCCACATGTAACTTAAATTAGTGTATCATCATAATATTAACTATATATTAAGGTTTTAGAATTTTATTTTTAATACCACATTCAAGAAGCGGTAAAACAATTCCATAACTTTCGCTATATAATAATTTTCGTTATCACTATTCCTCAGATCACATCAAGACTTCTCGAGGTTTCGTTAAAATGTTTGGAGCAATTTTGTGGAGCAACTACATTTTCATAGACAACACATTCAACAGGAGATTGTTTCATTTCAAAGGTTAGTTTCCCTTCTACTTTGACCATTCAATGAGAAATTTTGGGAAAATAGTTTTATATATTCTGACAAAACATTTTCTTTTAAATTTAATTCTTTTGTCTTGGGGAGTAGCTCAATTTATTAATTCGAAACTTAGGAAATTTTTGAAACTAGGTGGACTTATCTTCAAATCCCACTTAGTGAAGGTCTTAAAAAAAAAAACCCATTCCATTTTTTTTAACATTTAGTTAATGAAACATATATTCCTTTTCAAAATAAAAATAAAAATAAAAAAATCACATGGGTTAGGCTTGCTTGATGGTGCCCTGGAAGCTAGGAGGCCTCTATGTCGCCAGTGGGCATGGTGTGCCCGCCTGTGACACATGAGTCTGTGGATTGGGTGGGCATGCCCACGGTTGGGCGCGCTCACCCAAGGCACAACGACCCCTTGGAAGGCAGGGGGTCATTGTGCCTCGGGAAGGCGCACCCACAAGCAACACAGTGGCCCGCTGACAGGTAGGGGGTCATTGTACCCTAGGCGAGTGCACCCACCAGTGGCACAACAACACCCTAGAAGGCAGAGGGATGATTTTGTGTTGCTTGGTAGGCTCATAATTGACCCCTTGCCTTCCAGGTTTTGTTGTGCCCTGGGCGGGCATGCCCACTGGTGGCATAATGACCCCCCTACAGAATCTGCCCCTATTCTAAGAATTGACAGGCAAGGGGCTGTTGTGCTTTGGGTGGGCACACCTAGCTATGGGAGTAACCACTTGTGGCACAATAAGTGTGCATGACCATGGATGATCATGCTCGCCCAAGGCATAGGAGTGTGCTTGCACAGTGTGCTGTGGGCGGGTACGCCCACGGTCGGGTGTGCTTGCCCAGGGAACAGGACTACCTGTACCTTGGGCGAATGTAGCCAGTCATGGGCGTGCCTACCCATTGTGCTGCAGATAAGGTGTGTTAGGCAGATACACCAATGGGTGAATGTGTCCAAGTAAAGCACAGTGGCTGCTTGGTAAGAAGGGGGTCGATTTTGAGGCAGGGTGGAAAGCCAGGGAGTTGATTCTTAAAATCGACCCCTACCTGCCAGGAGGATGATTCTCATAAGGGTGTTATTACTTGGTTGGGCATGCCCGGACATAGGCGTGTCCGCTCGTGGCACAACAGGCGTGCCAGGAAAGCACGCCCACTATGCCACGGGTGGGCATGCCCATGACCGAGAACACTTGCCTAAGGAACAAGTACTCATGTTCTTTTGGGTGGGCACGCTTGTCCATGGGAATGCCCACACATGAAATAATGAGCATGTAGGCACGCTCACCTAAGGCACAAGCACACCCATTGTGTCGCAGGCGGGCACACCCATGGCCGGGCGTGCCTGCCCAAGGAAAAATTCCTCAGAATCGACCCTCTGCCTACCAAGGTTTAATTCTCATAATTGACCCCCTGGATGGCAGAGGCTAATTCTAAAAATCAACCCCTGCCTATCTAGGGGTTGTTGTGCTGCTAGTGGGCATGCCCGCCTAGGGCACAATAGCCCCTTAGCAGGTAAGAGGGAAATTCACACCGCTCAAGGCACAATGGCCCCCTACCTACCAGGGGGTCGCTATGCCTTAGCACACTCAATGTGCCGCGAGTAGGCACACCCATAGTCGAGTGTGCCAACTCAAGGCATAAGTAGTGTCTATGTCTTGGGTGGGCACGTCTGGCTATGGGCGTACCCATCCAAGGCACAATGCCCCTCTACCTGCCAAGGGTCCATTTTGCCCCAGGTGGGCTTGCCCAACGACAACACAATGGCCCCCTAGAAGGCAAGGGGCCAGGGGAAAAATGTAAAAATAAAAATTGAAAGAATGGGTTTTTTTTTGAGCTAATGAATAAAAATCTAGCAAGTGGATCCTCAAAGGAAAAGAAGTTGGTTTCTTACTGGAATAAATCACAAGAAGTGAGGCATACAAAATTTTTGTTTTTTGTTAAAGATAGAGAAGACGAAGAAGATCTATAGATATATCTTTATGTTGGTATGATTTACAATGGTGGAAGTTATGAAGTGTTGGGAAAAGTACTAGGCATATGTTTTATGTCAAATACTGAAGTTTTTTATGTACTTACAAAACCGCCCAAGTCACATGACAACATTGGATATCAGTTTTCATTGTCGATGTATGACACGACAAATGATTCTACAAAGACATGTAAACAAATCATAAATAACATTGCATAAAATATTGTAAGTATTGTTATTTATATTTATGTGTTTTGTGTTATTGTAACTGTATCATTATATTTTTTATAACTTAGTTATTATTGACATATTATATTTTGTTTGACAAAATTTTACTGAGGGTATTTCAATTATGTTGGGGGGGAATTTATTTTATAGAACGAGATATTATGAATGTTGTCGGCAGTTTCTACTCAAGGTCAGAAGAAGATATGAAAAATAAACAAAAAAAAGTACTTCATGATGCTACAATACTACATACAAGGGATCAACAAAGAATGTCTATAGTGGATAAATCTAGCAAAGTTAGACATCTCACTTTTGAAGATGAGGAAACTGAAGAATATGTTGCCATTATTGAGGATGAGATTAGAGCTGATGTTAGAAAGGAGAAGAGCCATAAAAGGCCAAAAACAAAAATTCCCAAGAATGTCTCCCTTCTAGTTGATGAGGAGGAGATTTCTTATGTAGAAGAAAATATGATAATGGATAGGAGGAAGAAATTAAAAGTTGATCATTCTAAAAAAATGATGGCCAGCAATGAAGATCGTAGTGAAAACTAAAAAGGAAGCAAGGAAATCATTACACCAGGGGATGATTTAGAGGATGGCATTATTAAAACAAAACAAAGTTCCATTCGACATCAACGAATGAAGACAAACTTAATTGAGGGTGGTCATACATTTCAACTTAATGTTAGCCAAATATATCAGCCAAAAGAAGGACAATTTAAATATCAAATTAGAAAGCCACACCACCTGCATGTTCACAACTTGGAAACATTGATGAAGTACAATCGATATGCTCATGTGGTTGATTATGTGCTTCTTGTTGATTCAATTCAAGTTTCCAACAAAGAAGCATTTGACAAGTCAAAATGTTTTGAATACAAATATTATGTACTTGGGGGGGAACCATTTTGAAGAAGCTCAAAGGAAATTTTTGGAGGAATATCCCAATAACCCGTGTTTTGAAACAATGAACTGTATCATTTATGTTGGTTTAACATATACAAAATCAAACTTATTAGCATGGGATAATAATACATATAATGAGTATAGGATGTTTATGAATTTCATCCGAAGGGTTAGATTTATTCATAATGAATTTGAAGAAAAATGTGGTGGGGATAAGACAAAGGTTAGTCTAGCCTTTCAGAAGGAATTTTGTATGGAAATAGGTTATCAAATTTAGGAAAAAATCAATTCAAAAGGTGGCATAGTAAATTCTAAGAACATTGGCATAAAAAACCAAAACATCAAAAGTTTAAACCATTGATATGTAAATCAATAGTAAACCAGTAGTAAATCAGGTCTTGAAAAGAAGCTCCTTCTATAAGATATAACTATCACACCTTGGAAATCATTGCAAGGAGTGAAGGATGAAAAACTTGTCAAAACAATATTATCTTGTGTGAAGTCAAGGGAATTTTCATTGGACAAAATGTGTGAGGAATTTCAAAAGTAAATATGTTGAATTATTTTGACTTATTTCTATATTATAAGTTTCTTTTAAATATAACACATTGTTGTTGGTAGTATTTGTTATACATATAATTATATTAACATTTTTACTTTATTTATTCAGTCACAAGGTTTATATGAGAATACAAGAACAAATGGTTAAATTGTTAAATGAAGATAGTTGGGATGATGTTGTACACAACTACCCAGATTCAAGTTCTACATCAACACTAAAATTTTTTTATCTTGCATTTAAAAGGGTGTGTTAATTTATACATTCATTTTTATTCATGTGTATACTATTTTTATTTTATAACTTATACATATATTTGTTTATTTCATTAAAGATGAAAAAGGATGTAAATGGAGCACTAGGTAGTTTCAGAAACTTTATTGAAAAAATCAAGATGGAAAGATTGAGAAAGCAACATCGTAGTAATGTTGAGCTTGATCTAGTCTTACTAATTTCATTTGGAATGGGCCCGAAACTATCCAATATCAAATAATACAAGGTGATTGTGAATAAATTGCAAAACTCATACCTAAAAGGGATTATTCCCTAATTATTTTAGATATTCCCCTTGGTTTCAATATCCCAAACATTGAATATGATAGTGACCTTTATACTTATCAAGCTCTTAGTAAAGTGGTTGCGGGATTGTAGAATTCACAACATCACCATTATGGAGATTTCTAACATTTGATTCAGACACACAATTTGCAATGTTATTGACAAGATTCAAGGGAAAAGAAAACTCAAGGTTGCAACTTAGATGCTAAGACGTTGAAATTGTATGTTTGATTAATGTTAAAAAAATCATTTATGTACAAGTTAATTGAACTTTTACTATTTCAAGTTACAGGAAAAAGTCAAATCTTGTTAACCACGAAGATCAACCAATTATAAGTGATTGTAGTTCATCCATGTTGAATGTTGGACTAAAGATGATAGCTATAAGCCTATGCTTTTGAATCGAGTGGATGGAAAGAGTCAAAGCCAAGTTTTGGTTCATGATGTTGTTGTAAAAAACTAACATATGAAGATAAATAAGAAAAAATAAAGATAGTTAACATTTATCAAAAACCACAGTCATTGATTAACTATCTTATTAATTTATGTTCAAATGAAGGAGATTGGGTTTTGGATTTATTCTCAGGCTCACCTAAGTTTTATTATATAAACTTGAATTTCAATATATTCTTTTTTATTTTTTATGTGTTTATGCTAATTTATTTCATTATTTCTTTTATACTTGATGATTAGTTACAACACTAGCATGTTGCTTACAAAAAGGAAGAAATTACATTGCTATTGAAAAAGACCCATTACAGTGCACATTTTTTCAGCAAAGAATTAATGCTCTTCAATTTCTTCCAAATGCAATGCAAGAAGTTGGTTTGAGGAAAGGGGATTTTAATGAATCATGTGTGGAAAAAAAAGGCAAAGGAACTTCAACCACCATTAAATGGAATGATTAGAAAGACATCCATTGGGAGATTCACAGACATCAAAGATCTATTAGAAGAGGAAAATGACCAAACTTGAGCATAAAATATTATGGAAGAAAACAATAATGAAACTCCAAAAGATGAAGAGTATAGATTACTTGATATTGATTAGAATTAAATTATGCTTGGAAATCAAGCTCATTTCTTGTAACTATTAATTAGTTATGCTTGTAATGTTTTAACTTTGATATTTTATGAGAAAAATAAGTATTCAGTTATTGTTGTTATATGTTTAATATTTGTATTACGTGATTTTCACTTTAATTTTTATGTGAATCATTATTTTTTGTAAAAAAATTTGTTTATTATTATTTTTTGACATGAATTCATAAACATGGTTATTTTTTAACATTTTTTTTTAAATTTTCCTATAAAAATTGTTTATTGACATGTCATTTTTAGCAAAAACGTCTCAAAATGTGTAAATTTTTTGTTATATCTATATTCAAAATGTGTATTTTTATGTTAACTGTTAAAAATTATTGTTTTTTTAGTGACGATTATTTTATATGCATTGAAATATTAATTAATGATATATAAATATATAGAAGATCGAAACTTTAAAATATCAACCTTTTTTTTAACTATGCAAAAAAATAAAGTTCTCACTAAAAAAATATGAAAAGGAAAACAAAAAAATATGAAGAATATGACTACATAAAAAATTGTTAAGTTTAGAAAATAATTATTCACACTTAATACATTAGAAAATTTAAAGTCAAAAAATAAGTCTTATAAAAAAGGGGTTAATGCTGCATCAACACTTTTCAAAATTAGCATGAAAATCACTAACATTTTAAAATAATGTACATAAGAAAATTTGAAGTGTCAAAAATTATGCTAATATATATATATATTATATATATATATATATATTTTATATATATATATTATATATATATTATATATTATATATATTCTGGAATCAACACTTTTCAAAATTGGTAGATTCTTTTGCTACCTGAAAAAAATGGGTAATCAGTACAGTTCTCGTTTCAAAGTTTATATTGTTAGAGGAAGGCCTATGATAATTGTGCAATTCCAATTGAGGAATTTCTATGATTAATAGGGGGTTAATTCCTCAAGGAATAATGCAAGGAAGTAGGAGCTTGGAAGGCTAATAAATTGGCTAAGTGTTGGCCAGAGTCAGCCTAAGAAGTTGTAAGACAGAGAGAGATAGTGCAGAAGTTGCTCGGACTTGAGAAAAACATTGTAATCTTCTCATATTTTATGACTAATTCAATATATAGATAGCACGGGTTTTTAGTTGTGGATTTCCCCAAGAAATCATTGTGTTAATGTGTTTATTTAATTCTTTCTCTTGTATGCTTCGTGATTCTGCGATTGTTTAATTGTTTCTGCTAATGAGTAGAGTAGATTCAATTCTATTATTTTATCATTTTACAATTAGAAGCTTGAATCTACAAGGAATTTCTACATGGTGTCATAGCATAATTCACACTAGAAGAGGAGAATATGAGTTTGTATTTTTCAAGTGAAATCGAATTTGTAGCATCATACTTCAGATCCAGTAGGATGTCATTCTACGGATTGAGACTCAAATATTCCCTTCAAGGTAGTTTGATCTATATTTCTTGGAAATATGGGATGGAAGAAGTGTTGTAAGACAACAGGCTTAAGGAATGGATAAAGGTATTCCTAAGCCTCCAACCACTGATTCTGAAGATCTGCAGAGTGGCAAAAATGTGCGGCAAAGTCAAGAAGGATTATCCTAGAAGGAGTTTGAGATCATATTATCTCCAACCTCCATGGTAAGGAGACTCCATATGCAATGTGGAAGGCCTTGACAGACTTGTTTCAAAACAACAGTGACCACAGGAAGTTGGCATTTAAGGACAAGCTCAGAAAAATCACGATGGAGAAGGGCGACACAATGCCAAAGTATTTGACCAAGTTCACCGAATGTCAGGATGAGCTTGAAAGTGTTGATGTTATATTTGTTGAATATGATCTAGTTAGCCTAGCACTTATAGGCCTTCCTAAGAGCTAACATAGCTACTAGGACTTAATAAATGGGAGGGAGAAGCTACCAGAGTGGGAGTGTTTGTGGTCCGACTTGATGCAAGAAGAGATTCGGCAGAACACCAGAGATCACCTCATCCAAAGAAGTGTAATAGAATTTTGCATTAGTAAGCAAAGAAAAGAAACCCAATGGAAAGAAGTCCCAAGGTGAGGAGGGAAAGAAGAAATACTTGTCCAACATCAAATTTTTTCATTGTCACGAGTTCAAGCACTATGCCATGAAATTCCCAGAAAAGAAACCAAGCAAGAAGGAGCCTGTAGTAGCAGTAGTAGCGAAGCTCTAGCTTCACAATTCAGACTTGATTGTACTCTCATTGCATTTATGGAAAGCACAATAATGGGAAGCATGTAACATCTCGATAACAGTGCCTCATTCCATATGACAGGGAATAAAGATATCTTCAGTGTTCTGGAGGAGAAAGACCTCAAGTATAACATAGAGTTTGGAGATGATGGGAGGTATATCAGACCAATATTGGTACAATTACTTTTTAGAGAGAGTTTGGCTCCCCTCTTAGACTCACAGATGTGATGTATGTTCTAGGACTAAAGAATAATATTGTTTATGTCGTGGTGTTGGAAGACTATGGCTACATTGTGATATTTAGCAAAGGAAAGTTTTTTCTTAAACACATTGCCATAGGACATGTGAAGCATATTAGTGTGTGAGTCAAGAACCTGTATGAACTTGAGGCACAAGATCCATGCAAAGCCTTGAGGAGAAAAGAAAATGTTAGAGACTTGGTGGTGGATAGGGAGCATGAATTACCTCTCAACATGCAGCCTCAGAAGTAGCCTCAACAAGTTGTGTAGCAACCACAATTGGAGAAGTAGAGAGGAGGCCAAGTGGAGACATACACTCTAACAGAGACCTCCAGTAGGGGAAAATTTTGAGCCAAGTGGGCAGAGGGAGCACATGTAACCATACCTCTAGGTGAGAGGTGGGGTGGTATGAAACCTTAGTCTAAGAGTTTGAGAAATTGGGCAAGGTCCATTGAGGTGTATTTGTCTCGTGGATCATTACCTTGCTAAAAGGGCCCATAACATTTAGTAGTAGGAGGATCAATGTCAGTCAGATACTGAGGAGTGAAGAGAAGTGTTGATAGCAAAGCATAAGGCTCAATAGAAGAGTCAACATCAACATAGTTTTTCCGAGTAGACAGTTGTAGATATAGTTGATTTTATTTATTTTTGGAAGCTTTTTAGTTGTAGATATTGTAGTAGCAGCAAAAACAGTGAGAATTGTTTCATGTAATACATTCCAAAGGTACTCTATTGGGATAGATGTGAATCCCTTCCTTGTTGAGAGGGAGTGTTGAAAATTTCAACAAGAAATATTGAAAATAACATAAAAAAATATCTTGCTTTAAATTTTTTTCCTTCAATTAAATTAGGATTAAATTTGTAATTCCACATCTCATGATAGCTTGTTTTAGTTATCTAAGTTAATTTGACTTCGTTGTCTTAGTTAATTTGATTTGAGGGTTTAACTAGAGTCATGTAGAGTGTCTCCTACATTATAGGAGCCCTGGTTGAGTTTATTTTGAGTTGTAATTAATTATTTCAGTCTAACTAAGTTAAAGTCAGTTAAACTAGTTCCAACTGATGGAGGAACTAGTGGGAGGTTTAGTAGTGTGGTGTTGCCTGAAGTGTAGTGTGATGTTTCCTAAAGTGCAGTGTGGTGCTACTTGTGGTGATCAACCAGTAAATTGAATATTCACTCATAAATAACTCATGCATTTCAAATCTGAGAAAGACCTAGTTGAGATTGGAGTTCATGGAAAGTGTATTATCAATTGTATGATCAATTGAATTGTATAGGTGGTGCATGCCTTCATAGGAATTCCTATGAGGATTATGCAATTCCAATTGAGGAATTTACCTAATTAATAAGGGGTTATTCCTTGAGGAACAATGTAAGGAAATAAGAGCTTGGAAGGCTAGGAAATTGGCTAAGTGTTGGTCATAGTTAGCCTAGGAAGGTGCAAGAGAGATAGAGATAGTACAAAGGTTGCTTGAGCTTGAGAAAAGCATTATAATCTTCTCATATTTTCTTACTAATGCAATATACAGATAGCATGGGTTTTTAGTTGTGGCCTTCCCCAAGAATCATTGTGTTAATGTATTGATTGAATTCTCTCTTTTATTCTTTGTGATTTCACGATCATTTAATTGTTTCTACTGATGAGTATACTAGATTCAAGTCCATTGTTTTAGCATATTACAATTAGCAGTTTGAATCTACAAGGAATTTCTACATCTGCAAACAATTCAAGTTGAGTTTTATTTATTTGAATGGGAAAATATGAAGTGAAGATTGAAGAGTAGAGTGTTGTGGTTTACCTGAGAGGAAAACAAAAATTTTATTTTTATTTATTTATTTCAAGATTTTTCCAAAGATAGGAAATTAAGGACTACCATTAGTGAACTGTAAAAAGATGATGGTAGAAAATCTTCTACTTTTACAGAACTAGTGGATTTCACAGTTTATTACTTCAAAATTTTCTTACAGGAACTAGAAAAATCAAATGTTGGAAAGGTTATTAAGATTTTTGAGCTCTTTCCACATTTTGTGCATTAATAAGTAATGACAATCTATATGCTTAGGTGTCTAAAGAGGGACTTAAAGCAATTATTTTATCTTTTCAAAAATAAAAAATGGAGGGGTTGAATAGTTGGTCCATAGGTTTTCTTTGAGGGTTTTGTAGATGAATGCAAGATGACATTTTAGTTGTGTTTGAAGAATTGAAATTGTTAGAGGAGTTTAAAGGTGTAATCATTTGGCCTTCAGTGAAAAAGGGATAAACCTTCCTCCTTCGATGATATTATACCCATATCTAATGTAGCACAATATAGTACAATATTATATTGAAGGTGCTTTCATGTATGTTGAAGCCAATTATTTATGAAGTGATATGTCTAGAACAATTAAGGTTTCTAGAGGATGGTAGATCTTTGAGATTGTCAAATTCTCTCAAGAAGGTTTGCATTCTATTAAAAAAAATCCCTTAGTGGTTATTAAATTGGACTTATCCAAGGCTTATGATGATATTGGGTGGTTTTGATGGTGTTGGACCTGCCAACATGTCAATGGGATATCCCCGGTAAGAAGTCCCAATTAGACCTCAAACCATTTGGTGTAGGAGTCCCAACAGTGGGTCGTAAGGTAATTCCTTGACTGCGATGTTGCATAGAGGCAAGTAAGATAACTCTGTCAGTAGCAAGGGTGTGACTGATGTAGTGATTCAAGGAAGGTGTATGAGAGGTTCTAACACTTCGAAGGGAGAAGGAGGTGAAGGTGAGCTCTAGGTTGAAAGGGATCAGTCCCAACTCGGCTAGGAACACACAACACAAAGGGACATGCACAACTTCCTGTGGAGTAGTCCACTCGGATGTGGCAGTCACATCATACAAGGTAAGATAACACATACAACACTCACAGATTAGTCTAAGACCAGTGCTATGATTGTTACAGCAAGGTTCATGTGAAAGGTTTGTCTAGTGTCCGGCAGAGCAATCGACACAGACAGTGACAACATTAACAACATATACAACACATTAAAAACAATATTCATATAATTGCATTTGAATTAGTTCATACAAAAGTATGTAAGTTAAACAACATATATCATTAAGACAACCGAAGCAGTCCAACTACAATAAAAACATATGCATGAAAATGTGTTGGCTCTTATTACATAAAGAAGTGTAAGTCACAATAATACAATACACCATGTAAACCTGCTAGCCCCAACAGTGGAACATTACAGCCACATCTGCCTGCTCCTCCAAAGAGATGAACTAGCTCCGTGTAGTGGAGAAGCCAAGGCACATTACAATATTGTCCAAACTTTATCCAAGAGTCTTATCAGAAACTTGGTTGACCAAAATCCCATACAATGAGTTATGAGGGACTATTTATAGCAAAGGGTGGGGTGGCCCTTGACATTCCCCTTTGTGACCATTCAACTACTCATGACTCTTCACCTACTCTATGATTGTTACATCCATTATTGAGACTTGACTTACACTTGACATGACTCAACATTACAGTGCACATGTACCCATGTAAACAATGGCTTGAACAAGCCAAACTATACATCATTTGGACTTAGACGACCATAGAAGTCCAACTGCTTGACATTCTCATGCTGATCAACAGTGACATATTGATGCCAAGATTGGTAGTCCTTGATAGTGTCTGTGTGTCCTGTTGTGACATCTGTCTAAAACCTTAACCTTGCCTCCATAGCATCTAGGTACACTGCTCAAGCTCCTCTGTCCAACTCGCCTGAGAGAATGTGCATCATTGTCTTCAATGTGGCCAAACCAACAACGTACTTTCACATGATGTTTGCAATGTAGGCAAGTCTAGGCTGGTGGTGGTGCACATCAACTTGTTGAAGTATGAGTCAAGATCCTATATGACCTGCTTCTTTGTCTTCGCTTGGGTGAGAGTCCCAAGTGATGGGATCGTGTGGGTGTGCACTATAACATCCATTGTCTTGAATACTCGTGCATGGGAAGCTTATATACTAGTGATGAGTTGTAGTAGGTCTTCATAGTTGGAGATCTGACTTTGGCTACGTGCTTGCAGCTCGATCGCATTAGCTTTCATCATCTTTGGCAAGTGATGCGAGGCTCCCTTGTACTTCATTGTCCATGCTTACATGTTATCAACAATAGCATGTATGTTCTTCAAGATGTGTGATCTTTTCGTGCATTGTTGTTGCCATCCGTGGAGATGGACGACTGCTTGGTGCACAGTACCAAACTTGGAGTACAATGGTTGCATAATTCTATCTACGGACAATACTTCATCTAGTATTTCCTTCTTCAGTTCAGATCAAGTGCACATTGTCACCAAGTCTCCTCCTTGTTTGTCCACTTATAGTTTCTTCACCATTTGGTCATTCTCAACTATGAGGAAATGAACACATGAGATAGTGGCTTCAGCATATAGTCTAGTTGCATTGGCCAAAGCAATTGGATGCTTGTGCACATCAGTCATGATCACTTGTTCTTCAACTTACACATGGCATCATTATTCCTTCGAAGTTGGTAATCTCTGAGACTGCATAAACCTATGATGAGATTCGTCAAAGGAGATGTTTTGAATCTCTACTTCCAGCTGACCACCAAGGATCTCAATGCCCCCTTGTTCGTTTGAGACTTGCTCATCATCAGGATGCAATGAAGCAGGTGAGTTGACCACTTTGTGGTGAGGCATGAGGCCAGTATCCTGTTCCAACTCTTGCTGCTCCATGTCTACTTCCAACTATTCAAGCACATGTTCTATCTCATGAGAAAAGTATTTCCCTTGTGATGGTTCACCCCATTCACCTGATGCTAGCTATTCAGATGAATCAACTACTTGTATGGGCATTGCTTTGTCTGTTTGCACGTGATGTGGCCCCCACTATATCTGTTGTTGTTGCGCTTCCTTCTCCTATTGGCACACCTCTGTTCTTTCTGAAGTTTCTCCCTCAGCTCATGCAACTCCTTCTCCGCTTCTTCCATTCTCTTCTTATCCCTCTACCTTCGCACGATGTATTTGTCACGTTGCTGCCTCTTTTCCTGAAAAGCCGTAGCTGCTTGTTCTACAAATGGATTTGTTCAAAACTTGCAGCTTTACTCCTCCTCCATGTGGTCGATAATCTTCCTCTTCCCTTTGTCATGCATAGGTATGCTTAGTTCTACTACCTCTATTATTGCTACTACTGTTGTTATTGTTGGTGCTCTCCATGATGCTACTTCATGTTGTTGTGATAACCACTTTATGATGAAGCCAACCTGTTCATTGGGTTTGGAGGAATTGTAGCAATACCTCCATGAGTCTTCCTTAGCCCAATGAAATGCCCCATGGATCCAATTGAATTGAACTCTCATGTAGTGATCCTTCACATTGCAATGCGGGTCATACAGGTCGAAGCTTTGGAGGTCGAATGGGTACTTCTTCATATGTTCCACTTCGACATTTGCTTGCTTGATACTCCGGATCACATATAACCCATTCAAAAATGGAAGAGTGGGACAAGGGGCCTTCTTCTTCTATTGTAGTCTAGCTGTCAATCCTACTGAGATATGGTATGCTACTTCCTGCATGAGAAGTATGTCTAAGGCAAACTTTGGCAGAACATGTGGAGGCTTCTTCGCACTGAACACTCAGATGAATGTGCCAGACAACAATGCCTAGAAATGCCTTCATTGCTTCCTCTGACATGCAGGGTGGATCTTGTTCAAATATCAACCTATACACTATGGTGACAAAATGGTCGGACAGCCATATGATCACTCCTCTGAAGCTGCATTTAGACAATAGCTTGAAATATGTGTTCACAACAGTATCTGTCAGTGATCATGCCCACTCCAAGCTCAGGAACTCATGTCGAGCACAGATAACATCTAGAATGTAAGCACACATATAAATCTATGCATGCATACCCTCGGGTGACTGTTGATCCTTTGTGACTTTTTCCTTCAACTGGTGAGGTAGTATGCTAGACAAGTTGCATAGTCTTCCTTCTCTAGTGAGTTGGTCCAATGTGATCACCCAACTCTAAGGAAAGGTTTCAGTGCTTGCTTGGCCACTCAATCGACATGCGAATATGACCAAGTATTGGTACACCTTCCTAAATATCTTTTTCTTATAGATCTGGTAGGGCGTCATCCTAAAGCAAGCTGGCTCCTTTACCCAATCCTTCAGAATGTATCTAGAGTGAGCTCTTCTATTGGGCAAGCTGACTGGAGGGGTCATGATAGTCACGAGTTTGGCCATCTGATACACCTCATAGTAATATTGTGCCCAAAAGGTTTCAAGATTCATCCCATTGAAACTGCTCAAGGTCATCGTCTCATGATCAGTGTGTGAGATGATCCAGTGAATCATGTCCGCACATGGGAACGCGGGGTATCTACATGCAATCCGGTACAAGCCGGAATTGTGAATGTTCACGTACACCTGAAAGTCTTCAAGGTCTTCCCCAAAAGTGCCCATGAATGCTTCATTAATCTCTTGCCACTTCAGTTTGATGTCCTTGTCTAGATACAACTTCATATCTTCGTAGATCAATAGATCAGAAGACACATGTTTAGCTGCTACTCCAACTGCAATACCATCAGTGTCCTAAGATCCTGTTCTTTGGAAGCCATTGACGTAGATGAACACATAAAATATCTGGAAACAAGAAGCATGCATGGAAATAAATATGCCAGTGGAAATAAAGAAAATCCAAGAAAGGGCACAACATATACCTAGGAAGCTGATGAGCAAGGTTGCACAAATTTTACTAGGAGGCTGGGTGACTGATAGCCAGAACTGCGCAAAAGGAAATATCGAATATTTGGGAGGAATGACTAGCCATTGGATCAATGAAAATGTACAATCCAATCAGGCATATGGGAAGGATTGTTGGCCCAAGGATAGATTTGCGCAATTTCTTGGACCAAGCAATGACTGTCCTCTAGAAATGTGCAAAACAGTCCTAGAAGCAAGTTCTATGCAAGAATACACATTTTTGGAAAGGAAGGAGAGCCTTCCTTCCCAAAATTGTGCAATGCAACGTTGGTGAAGGCAGAGCCCAGGCAACAGTAAATGCATGGCGCCACTAAGTGATAGTAGAAGTGATTAACAGTGCATGCAAAACATGAATAAAAAATTCAGCAAACAGATCAAAATGCATGTGGGTGAGGCAGTTCGTCAGTTGAGGGAATGTCCATGCAAAACAGTTTCATCCATGCAACAACAGTGAGATAGCAATGAAAACTGAAATAGAGCTAGGAAAAGCTAGAATATATATAAATGGCAGTATGCGTTCAAAGAAATCAAGCAAACAACACTCACACAAGTGAATACACAAAAAGTGACAGAAATGTTGAAAAAGACAAGTTGAGGCCACTTACTCATGAATAGATGAGTCAGATGTGTCGAAGAGTCCTAGATGTGGTGTGTGATGTCAAAGCTCCAAGATTGATGTGAATGAATGAGCTCTGCTGCGTTGAATAAATAAGTTAAGTTTGGCCTCATGACATGCATGCCACAAATCTAGGAAAAAGTGACACTTGGAGGGAAACTTCTAAAACAACTTTGCATGTAACCTCCAGTTGTTAAACATAGTTCCCTTAATCATGGGATTCATTTTTCATGTTGTCTCTTTCTATTCCAGGAAGATCAAGTCATGCATGCATGCAAGTCAAGTTTCCTCGCTCTCGGGTGGAACTCGTCAAGCAGACTATCCATGCATGTAAGTGCTCAACTGCTTGGGGAAAATGTGCATTCCTAGCTAGGAGGTAGGCTAACTGCCTAGGAGGTTTACATAATTTCTGGGTAGAGCAGCTGACTGCTACCTAGATCTGTGAAAATCCTAGGCTAAACAACTTGCTACTAGGAAAATTTGCACAAATCCTGTTGGGAGGGTTAGCTGGCAGGATTGCACAATCCTGGAGCCTAGCAGGCTGTCAGAGAGGATTGGAAAATTTTTGGAGAGAAGGTTGGTTTCCATCTAGAAATGCACAATTTTGAAGGGGAAGTTGCTCAGCCTATAGCCGGACCAAGTCCAGGTGAGTAGCCTGTGAGGGGAATGGATCAACTGTGATCGACTAGCTGCCTTTGTGCATGAAAAACATTGAATCTTGAGTACTTAATGAAGAAAGACAAAGTGTTGTAAAAGGTTCGTAGGAAGCCTCCAAAATAGGCTAAGGCAAAATTTTGGAGGGTAGTTGTAGCCGCTACAACACTTGGCGACACACTAGTAGAACTCCAGCTCTCTACATAGACCTTGTTTGTGGAAAGCAAGTCTAACACCTCCAAAAGTATTGTTCAATTATTACCTCATCTTGGTTTCACACTAACTTGATTGTAAGATGTAGCATCTACCAAGCCCTTGGTTGATTGACACACATTCCAAGCCAATTCAACATAGTTGTTTCGATTGGGGTTGAGGGGTATATAAGTGCACAAGAAGTATAGTTGATAGAGTCTTAGTTTCATCTCTGGTGTTGCTCCACTACTAGCAGGCTTGGATAGTACCTCGGTGGAGTCACATAGGAACACAAGCGTGGCTCTGTTGCCATTGAGCCTGGTCAGTACCCCAACAGAGTTACTTGCATCACCTCCCTGCACATGAAGCCTTTCTCTTCTTTCACCTTATTGAATTTTCATTTTCATTTTCACTGTGCATAACACTTATTAATTTCAGAGGTGGAAGTGGGATCCCGACTTATTGAGAGCAGAGGAGATTGTTCCAATAGAGAGATATTTTATTGTACCTATGACGTGCCTATTAGGGTTTTCCCCCTCACCTTAATCTGCTTGACTGTGCTAACAAGGGTTAACCCAAAAACAACTGACTAGAGAAGGTGACACTAGTTAGTGCGCAAGCATTATGTTTTCACCAAGGTTCACTTTGAACAATACATATTTTCCTTCAATGTATCATGGAATAAAAGGAACAATCTCATCATACAGAGGCAAGATGACAGATAACCAAGTAGTGATAGTTGTACAAGCCCTCTTGTACTTTACCCAGCTTGCTTCAAGAGTCATACATGGTTTCATGCAATATTAACCTACGAATGAAACAAACGAACTAACAAACATCAAAGAAAAGAAAAAGTGGAAAAAAGTGAAAGCAAAGAAAGTAAGAAAACAAGAAAGCAAACAAATAAGTAAACAAAGCATGTAAGTAAATAACTGAAAAAAAAAACACTACTCCTACTCTTACACTAATGGTGCATGGGCCTGATCATGTGAAGTGATACTTCCAATGTAGCCATCGACGCATTGGTAGACCCATGTTGATGAAGGCTTGGTCCGTGAGAAATCCAGTTGTACGAACTAGAAAGAAAGAAAGATATAACAATGAAGACAACCACACTTTGTGTTTCAAAGTTCCCACAGGACATAAGTGAGTGCAAGTGCATGATGAACAACTCGTGGACTTATCATGGTGTTGTGTGACACTACGTGCAACTTTGAAGCATAAGCACACTCTTGACTGTGACATGCAAGAAAATGAAAGAAATGAATATAACTTCTGTCATGCATAAGTGCTTGTAATGTAAGACTCCTCCAAAGCATAAGAAATGGGATCGTGCAGTTCGAGTGGAGGAGGTGTGATCTATTTGTGAGATGGATCTTCAATGCATATAGATGAGTTATGAGGAGCCTTGGGTGATTAAATAGTTTCATGATTGGAAGTGAGACTAACCCCAAGAGAGCGAGGGCCTGACATAACCATTAGCTCAGGCTGAAGTGCCTCGATAGTCTTGGGTGTCCCAACTTCATCATGAAGTAGATTATCATACGCCGGTGGCTTCGAAAGATACATTGTAATAGATTGATGACCATGATAAAAAATGGAAGCAAATGGATCATGACTGCCACGATCAGAAAAATCAATGAATTCCTCAGCATCCTCATGATCAGATTAATCAAACATAGGGGTAGATGAAAAGTGAACAAAATCATTCTCTGTGTTTCCAGAAAAGACAGATGAAGGATCAAGTGGATTTTCAACGAGTAAATTATCCTCTCCATTGTCGAATGATAGACAAACATCTAATGAGTCCTACTAGTGATCAACAATGGGTGCATCCATGGATGAAGATACACATGCAAAATCATGGATGGCAGGTTCACCAAAGAGGTTAGGAAAGAACAGAGGGGGCTCGGATAGAAGGGATTCATACTTTGCCGAGTGTTGATGTTCAAGCTCCCACTCATACTCTTCATGAATGACAATGCATTTTGGTTGTGCAACACCAACTCCATCAATGGTTTGTTCCTCATTCACAACAAGTGAACAGTCTAGAATGGATGAGCAAAAGACAACATCATTCGGAGGAACACTTGAGTGTGAAGACAGAGGTCAAAGAAAAGAATGCACATGAGAACTCTAAGGAATCACAACCAAATTTGCGTGAAAATTGAGTGGAGTGATGTTGGGAGAGTGTGAAGGATGAACAGGTGTGTGAGCATGATCCTCAACATCACTGGGTAGTGGTGGAGCTATTGAATGAGAGGGAGGCAGACAATCAGTTGAGACAGTTCCCGCTCCCACATGAGATTGTGCAGTTCCATCAATGAAGAATGTTGACCGAGGCTTGATCTCAAGCTTCCTCTTGGGATGAGTAGATTTCTTAAGGCAATACTCGAACTGGTCCCAAAGATTAGTAAACTTCATCTGGCTCCTCGAAGCTTGAAACTGCAAGTCACGAAAGCGCTACCAAAAATCAATAACAAATTCATGCGGAGCCCTCCATTGTTGTAATAGTTTCTTGTCAAGATATTCTGGATAAAAATGATAGAATGTGTCTTCAATAATATCACATAAGTGCTCAAATGAGTGCACGATTTCAGACGGTAGGTTGAGCACCTAATGAAATGGATATTTTCGAAGTGTGTATGCAAGCAGAAAACCGACATGTTCGTCAAAAAACTCATCTTCCTCATGAATCATGGAAAGAAAGTTATGTAAGTGCTCAGGCTAGGCCACTTTGCCTTCACCATCATATGTGTGAGTGGACAAGAGATCGGAAAGCTTCCATGAGATGGAGACATCTTCACGATTCGAGAAACACCTCGGGGGAGGAAGAGTGCAAGACTCCATGAAAGATATGCAAAGGTTCAAAACTGGATGTGAGGACACAGCTTGTCATCAAGCCCTCCTTCTATCGCCAAAAATTTTGATTGTGTTGGACCTGCCAACATGTCAAGGGGATCTCCCCTGTAAGAAGTCCCAATTAGACCTCAGATCATTTGGTGCAGGAGTCCTAGCAGTGGGTTGTAAGTTAATACCTTGACCGTGATGTCGCATAGAGGCAAGTAAGATAACTCTGTCAGTAGCAACGGTGTGACTGATGCAGTGAGTAAAGGAAGGTATATGAGAGATTCTAATACTTCGAAGGGAGAAGGAGGTGAAGGTGAGTTCCAAGTTGAAAGAGATCAGTCCCAACTCAGCTAAGAACACACAAAACAAAAGGACATGCACATCTTCTGGCAGAACAGTCCAATCGGATGCACCAGTCACATCATACAAGGTAAGATAACACGTACAACACTCACGAATCAGTCCGAGATGAGCGCTACAGTTGTTACACCAAGGTTCCTGTGAAAGGTTTGTCTAGTGTTCGGCAGAGCAGCCAACCCAGACAGTGATAACATTAACAACATATGCAACACATTAACAATAAGATCCATATAATTGCATGTGAATCAGTTCATACACAAGTACGTAAATTAAAAAACATACATTGTTAAGGCAACTAGAACAGTCCAACTACAATAACAACATATGCATGAAAATGTGCTAGCTCTTATTACATAAAGAAGTGTAAGTAACAATCATACAATACACAATGTAAACCTATTAGCCCTAACGGTGGAACGTTATAGCCACATCCGCCTACTTCTCCAAAGAGATGAACTAGCTATGTGCAGTAGAGAAGTTAAGGTGCGTTACAATACTGTCCAAGCTTTATCCAAGATAGTCTTATCAGAAGCTTGGCTGACCAAAATACCATACAATGAGTTATGAGGGACTATTTATAGCAAAGGGTGGGGTGACCCTTGACATTCCCCTTTGTGACCATTTAACTACCCTCATGACTCTTCACCTATTCTATGATTGTTATATCCACTATTGAGACTTGACTTACACTTGACATGACTCAACATTACAATGCACATGTACCCATGTGAACAATGGTTTGAACAAGACAAACTAGACAACATTCAGACTTAGAAAACAATAGAAGTCCAACTACTCAACATCCTCATGTTGATCAATGGTGACATATTGATGCCAAGATTGGTAGTCCTTGGTAGTGTTCGTGTGTTTTTTTGTGACATACGTTTGAAACTTGAACCTTGCCTCCATAGCAGCTAGGTACACTACTCGGGCTCCTCTGTCCAACTCATCTAAGAGCATGTGCATCATTGTCTTAAATGTGGCCAGAAAAGCAATGTACTTGCGCATGATGTTTGTGTTGATAGGCAAGTTTGGGCCAGTGGCAGTGTGCATCAACTCGTCGAAGTATGAGTCAAGGTCCTATCGGACCTGCTTCTTTGTCTTCAACTAGGTGAGAGTCCCAAGTGATGGGATTGCGTGGGTGTGCACTATAACATCCATGCTCTTAAATACTCATGCATGGAAAGCCTGTATGCTAGTGATGAGTTGTGGTAGGTCTTCACAGTTCAAGATCTGACTCTGGATACGTGCTTGCAGCTCGACCGCATTGGCTTTCATCATCTTTAGCAAGTGAAGTAGGGCTCCCTTGTACTTCATCGTCCATGCTTGCATGTTATCAACAACAATATGTATGTTCTTCAAGATGCGTGATCTTCTCACACATCATTACTGCCATCTGTGGAGATGGACAACTGCTTGATGCAAGATACCAAACTTGGAGTACAATGCTCACATAATTGTATCCCGGGATAATACTTCATCTAGTATTTCCTTCTTCAGTTCGCCTCCAATGGACATTGTCACCAAGTCTGCTCCTTGCTTGGCCACTTGTAGTTACTTCATCATTCGATCATTCTCAGCTATGAGGAAATGAACACTTGAGCAAGTGGCTTCAACATACACTCTATTTGCATCAGCCAAAGTAGCTGGATGCTTCTGCACATCATTCACGATCACTTGTTCTTCAACTTGCGTAGGGGATGTTGGTCCTCCGGAGTCGATACTCTCTGAGGCTGCACAAATTTGTGATGAGATTCATCAAAGGAGATGTTGTGCATCTCTGCTTCTAGCTGACCACCAAGGATCTCATTGCCCCCTTGGTCATTTGAGACTTGCTCATCATTAGGATGTAATGAAGTGGGTGAGTTGACCTCTTTGTGGTGAGGCATGAGGTTAGTATCATGTTCCAACTCCTATTGCTCCATGTCTGCATCCAAATTTTCAAGCGCATGTTCTATCTCATGAGCAAAGTCTTGCCCCTACGATGGTTCACCCTGTTCACTTGATGCTAGTTGTTCATATGAATCAACTACCTATTCAGGCGCTACTTCATATATTTGCACATGATGCATCCCCTACTATATCTATTGCTTCTACAATTCCTTCTCTTATTGGCACAAGTCTTTTTCTTTCCAGAGTTACTCCCTTAGCTTATGCAACTCCTTCTCTGATTCTTCCATTCTCTTCTTATCCCTATGCCTTTGTGCGATGCGCTTCTCACATTGCTGCCTCTTTGCCTGAATAACCATAGCTTCTTGTTCTACAAGTGGATCTGCTAGAAACTTGCAGCTTTACTCCTCCTCCACGTAGTCGACAATCTTCCTCTTCCCTTTGCGCACATAGGTATGCTTGGCTTTGTTGCCTATGTTGTTGTTGCCACTACTTTTGTTGTTGGTGCTCTCTATGATGCTGCTTCATGTTGTTGTGCTATCCACTCTACCGCTAAGATGACTTATTCATTGGGTCTGGAGGAATTGTAGCAATACCTCTATGAGTCTTCCTCGGCCCAATGAAATGCCCCATGGATCCAATTGAATTGAAATCTCATGCAGTGATCCTTCACAATGCAATGTGGGTCATATGGGTTGAAGCTTCGGAGGTCGAACGGGTACTTCTTCATCTATTCTTCTTCGACATTTGCTTACTTGATACTTCGAATCTCATATAACCCAATTCGCAATGGAAGAGTGGGCCAAGGCATCTTCTTCTTCCACTACAATCTAGTTATCAATCCCATTGAGATATGGTACGCTACTTCCTGCATGACAAGTATGTCCAAGGAAAACTTTGGTAGAACATGTGGAGGCTTCTCTACACTGAACACTCAGATGAACATGCGAGATGGTGAGGCATACCAATATGCGAGATGGCGAGGCATACCAATCTGCAATGCCTAGCAATGCCTTCATCACTTCCTCTGACATGTAAGGTGGATCCTGTTCCAATATCAACCTGTACACTGGGGTGACAAAAATGTCGTCCAACTGTATGATCACTCCTCTGAACCTGCATTTAGACAACAACTTGAAATATGTGTTCACAACAGTCTCCACCGGTGACCATGCCCACTCCAAGCCCAGGAACTCATGTCGGGAAAATACTGCATCTAGAATGTAAGTAGACATATAAATCTTTGCATGTATACCCTTGGGTGACTTTCGATCCTTCGCGACTTATTCCTTTAGTGGGTGAGCCAATATGCCAGACCAATTGCAATGTCTTCCTTCTCTAGCCATTTGGTCCAATGCAATCAACCAACACTGGGGAAAGGTTTCAGTGCTTGCTTGGCCACTTAGTCGACATGCGAATATGACCAAGTATTGGTATGCCTTCCTCAATATATTTGTCTTGTAGATCTGGTTGGGTGTCATCTCGAAGCGAGCTGGCTCCTTTACCCAATCCTTCAGAATGTCTCTAGAGTGAGCTCTACTATTGGGCAAGCTGAATAGAGGGGTCATGATAGTCACAAGTTCATCCATATGATACATCTCATCATAATATCATGCCCATAAGGTTGCAAGCTTCATCCCATTGACACTACTCAAGGTCATCATCTTGGGGTCAGTGTGAGAGACAATTCAATGAATCATGTTCGCGCATGGAAACACGGGGTATCTGCATGCAATCTAGTACAAGCCGGACTTATGAATGTTCACGTACACCTAGTATTCTTCGAGATCTTCACCAAAAGTTCCTGTGAATGCTTCATTAACCTCTTGCCACTTCAATTTCATGTCCTTGTCTAGATACAACTTCGTATATTTGTAGTTCGACATACCAGAAGACACCTATTCAGCTGCTACTCTAGCTGCAATACCATCAGTGTCCTAAGATCTGTTTCTCTTGGAATCCATTGAGATAGATGAACACCTAAAAGATATGGAAACAAGCAACATGCATGGCAAGAAATATGTCAGTGGAAACAAAGCAAATCCAAGAAAGGACACATCACATACCTGGGAAACTGATGAGCAAGATTGCACAAATTTACTGGGAGACTTGGTGACTGGCAGCCAGAATTGTACAAAAGAAAGTCTAGGTTGTCTAGGAGGTAGGACTGGCTACTGGATCAACGAAATGCGCAATCCAGTCAGGCAGCTGGCTGTTAGGATTGTGTAATGCACAACTCCAACTTGGAAGGATTCTTGGCCCAAGGACAAATTTGCGCAATTTTGTTGGGCCAAGCAGCCATTGTCCTCTAGAAATTTGCAAAATAGTCCTAAAGGCCCGTGTTGGGTAATAATGCACATTTTTGGAAGGAAAGTGAGCCTTGCTTCCCCAGATTACGCAATGCAACCTTGGTGAAGGCAGAGCTCAGGCCAAAGTTGGCCCCACTTGCCAATGGGTAACTGAAAGCAACTAAGACAATAAATGCACGACAACGCTAAGTGATAGCAGAAGTGATTGATAGTGCATGCAAAACATGAATGAAAAATTCAACAACACATCAAGATGCATGTGGGTGAGGCAGTTCACCGGTTGGGCGAACATCCATGCAAAACAATTTCATGCATGCGACAGCAGTGAGATAGCAACGAAAATTGAAACAGAGCTAGGACAAGCTAGAATACATGTAAATGACATTATGCATTCAAAGAAATCAAGCAAGCAACACTCACATAAGAAAATACACAAAAGTGACAAAAATGCTGAAAAAGACAAGTTGAGGCCACTTACTCAAGAATAGCTGAGCTAGATGTGTCGAAGAGTCTTGGATGTGTTGTGGGATGTTAGAGCTCCAAGATTGATGTGAATGAATGAGATTTGATGTGTCGAATAAATAATTTTGGTCTCATGACGTGCATGCCACAAATCTAGGAAAAAACAACACTTGGAGGGAAACTTCTTAAACAACTTTGCATGTAACCTTCGGCTGCTAAAAATAGTTCCTTGAATCATGGGATGTATTTTTCATGTTGTCTCTTGCTATTCTAGGAAGATCAAGTCATGCATGCATGCAAGTCAAGTTTCCTCAGTCCCGAGTGGAACTGGTCAACTGGATTTTCCATGCATGCAAGTGCTCAACTACTTGGAAAAAATGCGCATTCCTGGCTAGGAGCTGGGCTGACTTCCCAGGAGGTTTGTGCAATTTCTATGTAGAGCAGCTGATTGCTACCCATATTTGTGCAAATCCTAGGCTGAACAACCTGCTGCAGGGAAAATTTGTGCAAATCTTGCTGGGAGGGTTGGCTGGCAAGATTGCGTAATCTTGGAGCCCAACAGGCTGTTAGAGAGGATTGCACAATTTCTAGAGGGAAGGTTGGTTTCCCTCCAGAAATGTGCAATTTTCAAGGGGAAGCTGCTTAGCCTGCAATTGGACCAAGTCTGGGTGAGTAGCTTGTGAGGGGAATTGATCAAACATGATCGATAGGCTTCCTTTATGCATGAAAAACACCGAATCTTGAGTACTTGATGAAGCAAGACAAAGTGATGTGAAAGGTTGGTAGGGAGGCTCCAAAATAGGCTAATGAAAAATCTTGGAGGGGTGTTGTAGCTGCTACAAAAGGTGGTCATTTCTTAGACTCATTTTAACCCACACAACATGTGTGCTTCCTTTTATTAATTGGATTGAAGGATGTTTGAGTTACTCGTCTTTCTATGTTCTTATAAATGGCTCCATTTTAGTTCCTTAAGCCTTACAATGGCCTTCTCCAAGGTGTTCCACTCCTTTAATGGACTGAGTGATAGGCATGAAAATGATATCATACAGATCCTAGCTTTTTAAGCTATTATATTCAATAAAGTACGAATATGTTTGGATATTATCCTAAATCATAATGATTATGGCATAAGAGATCACCTTCTTGTTATACCAAAATGTGGAGAAACATATCACATATTGGTGCATCAAGTGGTTTTTTATTGAAGGTCCTCTACAAAGTGCACTATTCTAGGTGACTATATTTTACTTTATCTTAACATTGATATGGCCTTATGGAACATACATTGTGTAAACACACCCCCCCTAACCCATAAACCCAAGCAGAGTTAGAAATAGGTGGTTACTTTAATGACCTAGCTCCCAAGGTACAACTGTGGGAATGGTATCTAAATTTTTTGACTTCTAAAAAAATTTCTAGAATTTCAAATGAACATCTTTGAATTTGTCTCATTGAGTTGATTCCAATGATATAAATTTCACCTCAATTTGACTTACAGATCAAAAGATAAGACCCTTTAAAGATATACCATAATCACCTCACCATGTCATCATGACCTCCATGTGGCGGCCCCACAAAGGTCCATGTGGTAGGTGATTAGTTTCTACTCCAGCATGATGAACCCACATGGTACTTGATGCATGACCACAATGGATGAGCCCACGTGGCAGAAAACATCCCAAGGGAATTTTGGGTCAACCCTTTCCCACTGGAGATGCATTTATAATTTAAAAAGGTTGGGCCAGGCCCTCTACCTCTGACTTATGTTTGGGTCAACCCAATTTCCTTGACATTGTATTGCGTTGGGTTGGGGTTGGCCTGACTCCTGAATCCCCAACCCCTCTGACCTCCCATCCTGCGGGTCATGGAGAGTTAGGTCAACCCACTATAGGTTGGGGCGGTAGCCTACTAGAGGTATGACCTTTTGGTCAACCTATTGACCTCCAACGTAGCCAACTTGCTATACAAAAGTTCAATTTTAACTTAATTGTTTAGCAATTTCCAGCACTTCAACAAATCTATCCTTTTTCTAACTTTGTAGAGTTTTCAAGCATTGCTTCCAGCACTTTATGACCATTAAAATCATAAGACATTTATGCACAAACTTGAGAAACAATCAGTCATAATCATCATCGAAAATCAATAGCATTTTTAAGTGCATTTCTTCAAAAAATATAGTGATTTGTAACAACTTATAACAAAGCATAAAACTTTCTCTCTTTGGCTCAACAACCCTATCAGTTGAGCAATCAAGTGAATGAGACTCATCATCTCATGCATGCTCAATTAAATTACAAAATGCAACTATAAGGGATGGCATCAATACTCTCCTTCCCTTCAATCATGAATGTACCAATTAGCATGCAACAAGTCTGCCAAAACTTATATGACAATTTAAACATGCAATCAACATAACTTTATCAATTATTCAACTATGTCCATTGATACTACTAAGCAATCACTTTTACCAATGCAACCCATCACCATCATAATTAAATAATCGCTGCATCTAGGATGTTAGTGTAAAACCATGCATCTCATGAAATTACTCATTCACATCCTCATGTAACTTGTAATCCAAAATTTTACACACAGTAAACATGCATAGTCCTGCAATTAGTACCTTTAAAACAAGGACAACAACACATTGGTCAATCATATAGACAATGAAATCATAACCCATGCCATCAATAATAGAATCTTTAGACCAAAAATATATATATGTATATGTGTGTGTGTGTGTGTATTTCTTGTCTCATGAGAATATGAGAGATACTTATCTCAAAACTAATGGGCAACTGAGTATGGGACTATAACTCTCCACCAAACCATATACAACTACAACCAAGTCTCACTTGCAGTTTTCAACCCTAAGATAGATTCAAGAGGCTGATCGATCTTTTTCTTTAGGATTAAACACATAAAGTAGTTCAACCAGGGACTCGAAAGATGGATTCACCTCCACCCACCAACCAAATGGAAATCAACAAAATGCACAAGGATTCTAGAGACCAGCTATCCCCACCCTTCAAACTCAACACTATGGTTCCAACCAATTTCAAGGATTCTAGAACTCACAATAAAATCAAATACAATAAGGAAACATCCAAAAAACCTCTAGGAATTTTCCAAGATTAATTCACCCACCCCATCCCTCAGGTTTTTTCTAAGAAACACCATCTCCACTCTCTTGTCCAATGGTAACTCGAGAGGCAATTAATTCCTCACTTGGTGATTTCTTCTTTCTCCCTTACCAACTGAAAAACCTCATTCCTTTTGTTGTCCATTCTTCCTTGGCATTTGATTTTCTCTGTCCTCCATAAATGCATGTTCTCTTCCCTTTTCTTCCAACTCTCTCTCTCTCTTGTTTTTTCCTGTGATCTCCTCTTTTCAAGCTCTCTTCCTCTTGTTGGTCCAATTCCTCTAGCAATTCGGATTCCTCTTCCCTACTGCATTATCCCTTGAATGTTCAAATTCCTTGTTGTGTTTCCTTATTTCCAACAATTTGATTTTTCTCTTTCTCTTTCTTCCTCCTGATAGTAACTCCTACCGACAAGATCTTATTAACTAATGTAATGTTTTCCACTTGTCTAGTTGTTACCCGGGTTTATTAAATTCAGTTGTTGTTTATTTTAGTGAGTGACCTATATTTATTTCTAGCTAGCATCCTTCACTTCTTCATTTTAAATTTTTTGTACATTAATATTATTCCCAACAAGTAATCACCATAACCCTCTAGAATCTATGTCCCATTACTTAGCCCATTTTTTTATCAAAATGTTTACCTTGCATACATAAATGTAGCTAATTAATGTTGTCACAAACCCCTCCCCCTTGGGGGAACATTGTCCTCGGTGTTCTTTGTCCATATGCAACACAAAAGACATGCTTAAAAACAAACACATACTATTTATGGAGCTTTATATACACAATTTTGTACAATATTTACAATTATATACATTTTCTTCCACTAACAAACAAAAAATGATATACTACCCTCATTGAATTATCCATTTCGAAAGTGGCTTCCTCAGGCCCAAAGTGTCTCCATTGCACTTTCACTTGCTCTTTTGATCCATTCTAGAGTGTGAGGCTCCTCCAGTATGGGATACATAGTGGCTCTGGCTGGAATTCTCCCTCTTGTTCCATCTATAACACAAACCAATCAATCACGTGATTAGAATCTTGTACATATATTTTAATCAAAGAAACGTGGAAAACATCATGGGTTTTAAATGATGGAGGTAAGTCCAGCCTATAGGCCACTGGTCCTATCCTTACAAGTATCTCAAAAGACCTACAAAATTGTAGTGCCAACTTGGCACATGGCCCAATATTCAAGGAACAATTATTGGGTTTAATTATCAAGTAAACATGTTTCCCCAACTTGGAATTCCTTATCCACCCTATTTTGATCCACATAGCTCTTTTTCATATCTTATGCCACCTTTAAATTCTACCAAATGATTTGCATTTATTGCTCCATCTCTTTTAGCATATCAGGCCCAATAAGGACCCTATTCACTTAATCACTCCAATTGATATGAATATTATAATGCCTTCCATACAATGCCTCACATGGACTCATCTTTAGAGACTCCTAGTACCCATTGTTGTATGCAAACTCTACAAGTAGAATATACTCTTCCCACTTATTTTTTTGGTGCATCACATACATCCTCAACATGTCTTCAAGGATTCTATTTGTCCTCTTTGTTTTCCCATCTGTGTGTGGATGATAAGTTGTACTAAAAGGCCAACTTTGTCCCCAATCCCACAAACAATTCCTTTTAAAACTTGGAAGTGAACTTGGAATATATATCTAAAATAATTTCTTGGGAACTCCATGCAACCTCAAAATATTCTTTTTGAAAATTTGAGCCACCTCACTAACAAAATTGTTCGGTTTAACTGCTACAAAATGAGCCACCTTTCTCAACTTGTCAATCACCACCATAATTGCATCATGCTACCTAGAGGTTCTTGGAAATTCAATGATGAAGTCCATGGAGATCACTTCCCACTTACATTCTATAATGAGAATGGGTTGTAATAAACCTATTGGATGTTTACATCTCACCTTCACCTATTGCCATTTTATGCATTTGGTAACAAAATCAGCAACCACCCTTTTCAAACTAGGATAATGTTAAAATTTCTTCCTGGTCATGAGATTCTTTGGTATCCTGGGTGGATGAAATATGGATTTACATGAATCTCTCCCATTCTAAGCCTCTTCAAATCATCATTATTTGGTACATAGATTCCTTTCTTGAATATAACTATACCCTCATTTGTGAGATGATATCCCTCATCCTCACCATATAATTGTAGCTTTTGCTGCACTTGTTGATATTTCTCATCATGTTGTCCAACATGCTTGATCCGTTTTACTTGGTCCACTCTAGAAAAACTTATGATTTCCATGTGATTCAATTGAATTCTTCTATTGATTGCATATACAACCTTCTTCTCCTTCCATTTGATGTACTAGATCTCAAATTCAATTTCGCTAAGTATAGCTAACCACCTAGCTTGTCTTACATTCAACTTAGGTTGATCAAACGAATAATTGAGTACATTGTGATTTATCATGAGCATGAACTTTATGCTGAGGTAATGCCTCCATGTCTTCAATGCATGAATAATGTCAGGTAACTTTAGGTCACGAGTCACATATTTTTTCTCATGCTCATTTAATTTTCATGACTCATATCAAACTACCTAACCTACCTACATCAAGGCTCCACTAAGCCCTTCTTTGCAGACATCTGTACAAATCAAAAAATATTTGTCCAGATCTGCAACCCTTAACATGGGTGCATTAGTGAGTAACTGTGTCAACTTCTTATAGTTTTTTTCACATTTAGTCGTCCATTCAAACTTATTTCCTTTCTTCTGCAAGGATGTGATAGAATGGCCTATCTTGGCGAAATTTCTAATGAACCTCCTATAGTAGCCTGCCAATCCCATGATTGATCTAATCTCATTCACATTTTTGATGTTAGCCATTCCATGATGGCCTTGACCTTTTCTAGATCAACTGATATACCCTCCTTGGAGATAATGTGCCCCAAACAATGTATATGTGACTGGAAGAAATCACACTTGTTGAGTTTTGCATAAAGCTTGTGTTCCCTCAATAGTTGTAGTATTGCAATTAGGTCCTTTTCATGCTCTTCTTCAATATTTAAGTATACTAATATATGATCAACGAAGACAATCACAAAATTTTCCAAGTAATGATGCAACACATTGTTCATTAAACACATCAAATTGGCAAGGGGCATTAGTAAGCACAAAGGGTACCAATAAAAATTCATAGTGCCCATATCTTGTCTGGAAAGCAATCGTATTGATGTCTTCTTCTTTGATGTGCACTTGATGATACCTAGACCTCAAATCCAATATTTTGGACAAGATCGTTGCTCCACTCAATTGGTCAAATAGATCATCAATTTGTGGCAACAGATATTGGTTCTTGATTATCACTTTGTTTAACTGCCTATAATCAATACAAAGTATGTGTGTCCCATCCTTTTCTTCACAAATAATACTGGAGCTCCCCACAGTGATTCTCTTGGCCATATGTAACATGTTTTCAAGCATATCGTTTAACTGTATCTTTAACTCAACCAACTCAATTTTACTCATTCAATATGGTTCCTTGGAAGTTGATGCTGCTCTAGGCACTAATTTTATAGAGAAATCAACTTCACTATGAGGAGTTAGTCCCAAAATATAAATTGGAAACATGTATTTGTATTTCTGGAACACAAGGCACCTCTTTATCATTTCAATTTCCTCTTACCCAATGTTTTCATTGGCTTTTCCATCATTGAAAGTTTGTACAAAAAATAATATGTAGTTTTCTTCAAAACTACACTTCACTTGCATGGATATAATCAACGTCATTGAAGTTGGCTTTTGCTTACCCTACAATGTTTTTCTTTCTCCAAAATCATTTAGGCATTCAATTACCTTTTCAAAATAGCCAACTCTAGTTATGTGCATGTACAATAGTCCATTCCCATTAACAATGCACCCAATGACAACAAATTTAAATGTGTTGTTGGTATGTCGCTAAGCTCAAATGCACACAGTTTCACCCAATAACTAATTTTTGTCTTTGTTCTTATTTCCAACTGAACTAACCATGGTTTTGAATGCAATTCTTTGGCCAATTTTAATTTTTCCTTGAGCTCCAAAATAATATAATTTTAATTAGAACTGGGATCAATTAAAATAGAAATAATCTGACTACACAACTTATCTTCCATCTCAATTATGGATTCCTGGTGGTTTGTCTAGTAGTTATCCAAAGTTACGTAAAATTTTGGATAGAATCTAGGCCACATCCCCCATAGTACGAGCTTATTGGGTGCTGTAAATTTTTGGACTTGCATTTTTTGGGTGTGGGAAATCCCTCTTTTCATGATTTTCTTGATAAGTCTAGCATTTCAATCAATCTTTATTTTCAAACCTGTGTTTATCTCCTTTTGGTTGATGCAAACTACCCTTGGAAACTAGACCAGATTTTTGCTGAGATCAATTTTCATTGGTTGTGCGAACTCATTCCTTCTTGTCCACAATTTTCTTGGGTCATTTTTTCTTATCCTTAATGTTGCTCCTTGCTTTCCATTCAATTTTAAATTATAGCCTCTGCTTTGCATGTTCATAGCAGTGTTTTGATTTCTTTATGGCATCATCTAAAGTTTGAGGTTCATAAAACTCAATGCAATGTTTAAATGAAACAGGAATTCAACTGATAAATCATTAAACTTTTGCCTTCTCCTCCTTGATATATGGCACATATCTCAACAATTATAGAAATCTAGTAATGTATTCTTCAGATGATAGTTATCTCATTTTTAGCCCATAAAATTCCATTGCCTTGCTATCATAATATCTTTCTGATAAATATTTGTCTTTGAAGAAGCCTCCAAACTCACTCTATGTCAACCTTCCTTCATTTATGATTTTGAAATTCTTGAAATATTCCCACCATATATTTGTTTTTCCTTTCAAACTATAGGTGGCCACTTTTGCTTTCATATTTTCATAGTAGTCATGAATTCTAAATAATTTCTTTATGCCAAGAAAACATGTTTCTACATCTTTAGATTTCTTCATCTCTCCATCAAATATGGCTAGTTTTTCCTTCTTAAATTCTTTATGCAATAACCCCTTTCTCTTTTCCTCTGATGATGATGATGAGAATGGTGATGATACCTCTTGGTATCAGAACTATAATGTCTACAGAGTGATGCATCTTCTCTCATAGTGTCCTCACATTCCCTTTTGTGACTCTTCCTAGACCTACCGCCATGCTCCATTTGTTTTCTCTTTTGACCCCAAAGAGTTCTGTTTGCCTCTATGATTAGTCCCCAGCTCATGCTGCCTTTTCATCTACAACTCTTAGAGGCTTTGTAGTATGATTACATTCACCTCAACTTGCCTCTCCTAGGCCTTTATCAACATTTCAGTATTTTCTTTGAAGATTTAGATCTTAGTCTTTAAGATTTGCAAGGTATCCATCCAGTCAAGATATTTTTCCCCTCCCCCTTTTTCAATTGATCTCTCTTCTTCATCTACTATTACTTCTTCATACCCATGCTATGACTGATCAAAATTGTATTGTACCATTCCTATCCTCATTTCTTTGTCTCTCCCTGTCTTTTGTTGCTTATGATGTGTTGTCATTCACATGCAATTGTTAGATACATGATAAAGTAAATAAATGACAATAAATCATGCCATGAGTTTACTTTTTGCAAATTTGTTATAATAAGGCCAGTTGTAACAACAATCCATGTCAGCACCATAATACCAATTGATCAACAAATAATTAGCATCAATATACTTTCTTGCATCACAACAATTTATATATGTCGACACAAATGGTTAGCCATCAATAACAATGAAAACATATTAATTACTAGCCCATGCTACTGCATAAATCACAAAATGAGAATATCATTCATGCATGCCATCAATTAAATACAACCCAAATTGTAACACCCAAATGCTTGTCTTATTACTTGTCAATGATAGAGACCATCTAGTATGAGTGTTGAAACTGGATGCTTTGATACCACCAGTAAACACACCCCTCCTAACCCATAAACCCAACCAAAGTTAAAAAGAGGTGGTTAATATATTAATATATCTCCCAAGGTACAACTATGGGAACAAGATCTTTTTTTTTTTACTTTTTTCAACTTTTCTGTTAACACCAAGTTTGTACCTTTCCTAAAGGTCCAAAAGTTATGATTATCAATTCATTGTGCAAGGGGCAATGTAATGGCCTATAATTCTTTTTGGAAATACAAAATAATCTTAGGAAAATTTCTAAATAGTTATTTGACCTAATCCTAAGTGTTCCCTATGTTTTTGGAGCAAAATCAACTTATCTGAAGTCTACAGGTGGCGCTACAAAAATATTTGTAGCGCCCATAGCAAGTTTAAAATTATGAGTTTCCAAACTGTTTTTCAAGGACATTTATTCTTATTAAACCTTTATATGAGATTAAGAAGATCAAGCCTAAGAGAGAGATTTTAAATTAAACCCTAAAATGATAATTTTCCCTAAATGACAATTTCCAACATTTTTCCTGTTTTAGCCACTATGTTCAAACACATATTTCAAATAAGTGGTGATGAATTTTAAAAAAACAACAGAGGCTTTGTTTTGGAAAAATATTATTTACCAGAACCTCCTTTAGTTTATTAACATGTGTCATGGTTTTGAAATTACAGAGGAATATTTGAGGCTTATTTTTCCAGATTTTGTAATTCTGTTATTTTCCTGTTTATTCATTATTTTCAAATGCAGTTTCCAAACATATGGAGATGAATTTATAAAAAATAAAAGAGGTTTTTTTTGGTAGCATAAAAATTAAAAAAAAGAAAACTCTCATTTTTTACCTAGCTAGCATGGTTTAAAGGATATGAAAGAATATTTGCAACCTACTTTTCACAATTTAATTATTTCCTGTTTTAGCCATCCACTTTGGGCGCAGTTTTCAAGAATATGAAGATGAATTTTCCAAATGTAAAATAGGTTTTTGTGAGGAATGAGAGGATTTAAAAAAAAATCTTTCTGTTTTTACAAATATGTCATGTTTTGGGAGATATGAATGCATCTTGGAAGCCTACTTTTAAGAAATTTGCCAGATTTCTCAAAATTCTATTTCCTATAAAAATGTCAAGTCAACAGCTGAAGGCCACCTCATCAAATTCGACTTGGGGATCAGACTAAAGATGGGTGAATAGGTTTTTAAGATCCATTTTTTTTGTTTCTTCATGCTTATTGTAATTAATATTTCCCCAAACATTGTGGATCTCATATTTATGTATTTTTCCTATATATTGAATGAAAAATAAGGAAGAGAGGTTGTACTTGGAAACAAAGTATTATTTTGTTGTGTGTGTGATAAAATTATTCATATTTTCATGTTCCAAGAGGACTAAGATATTATGTTCTTCATACAAATATTCTTGTGATGGTATGCTCAATCAATTTTCTTCCGTGATAGTTTCCTTTCTATTTGATATCGTTTATTTGTTATCTTCTGGTATTTAAATGAGATTATGTGACTGAATTCATTAGTTTAATTCTCTGGTTCATATGATTTAAAAATATGCACTATTTGTCCTAAAGCTTGTGGGATTCAGGTTTCATTCCCTGCCATAGTGGATTTTTTTCTCCTTCTACTACCGTTCAAATGATGTTTGATATGTTTACAATTTTCCATCTATCCTGCATCTGTTCCTCTTGATTCATACAATCAATATCTTGGTAGCCACATCTAAAACTTTATTTGTTGACCTCATTTCCCAATGGATTAATTGCTTCATCCCAACCACCACACTCAAAATCCAAAAACCCTACTGTAGATATAGTCATTATTTGAAGACACAACTAGTTGTTAAGCTTAGTGATTAGGTTGTCAGAGGGAGCCCTCTTTGGATTGACGGGGATAACCTTCAATCTACAAGCTTGGTTTGAAAAGGTTACCTTAGGGATTTTTCTATTACAATCAAGAAAACTTGTTGACAGATAACATTTTCCGGAATTTCAAATTAACATCATTGCATTTGTCTCATAGAGACAATTCCAATGATATAAATTTCATCTCAATCTAACTTTTTGATCATAAGTTATGGCCCTTTAAAGATAGACCATAACCACCCTATCATATCATCATGACCTTGATGTGGTAACCCCATACAGTCCCATGTGGCAGGTGATGAGTCCATACCCCATTTTGGCAAAACCACGTGGCACCTGATGCATGGCCACCATAGACAATTCCACATGGTAGGTATGAATCCCAAGGGAATTCATGGTCAACCCTTTCCCATCAGTGACACAATTATAATTTGAAAAGTTCGGGCCCAACCTCTAACCCTTGACCTAGGTCAGGGTTGGCCCAATCTCCCCAATGTTGTATTGTGTTGGGTCAGGGTCGACTCGACTCCCGACTAGCCGAATTCCTAACTCCCCGACCCCTCTGACCTCCCAACCTACGGGTTGCGGAGAGCCAAGTCAGACCACTTTGGGTTGGGGCAATAACCCACCAGAGGTCCAATCCTTTTCCCGACCACCTGACCTTTGTCTTGGCCGACCTGCTATACAAAGATTCAATTTTAACTTAATTTTTTAGCAATTTCTAACACTTCAATACAACTATCCTTTTTCTAACTTAGTAGGATTTTTAAACATTGCTTCAAGCATCTAATGACCATTAAACTCATAAGAAATTTATGCACAAACTTGAGAAAAAAAATAGTCATAAGAATAATAACAAATTAATAACATAAGTGTATTTATTACAAAAATAAAGGGAGTTGTATTAGCTTATTAACAAAGCACAAAACTTGCTCTCTTTGGCTCAAAAACCCTATCAACTAAGCAATTAAGTAACTAGACTCATCAGCTCATGCATGCTTAATTAAATTACAAAATTCAACTAGAAGAGATGACATCAAGACTCCCCTTCACTCATGAATGTACCAATTTGCATGCAACAAGTCTACCATAACTTATATAGCACTTTAAACATGCAAGCAACACAAGATTATCAATCATTCCACGATGTCCATTGACACTACTAAGCAATCACTTTTACTAGTGCAACCACACACCACCATAATGAAATAATCCCCACATCTATGATGTTAGTGTAAGACCATGCATCTCATGCAATTACTCATTCACATCCTCATGTAGCTTGCAGTTGACAATTTTACACATAGTAAATTGTTGATGGTGCTAGACCCACCAACATATCAGGGGATCTGCCCAGTAAGAAGTCCCAATTAGACCTCAGACCATTTGGTGTAGGATTCCTAGCAGTGGGTCATACGGTATCTCCTTGATTGCGGTTTTGCATAGAGGCAAGTAAGATTCCCTGTTGGTAGCAAGGATGTGACAGCTACGACGAGTCAAGGAAGGAGCATGAACAATTCTAGCACATGGAAAGTGGGGTGAGCGCGCCCCTTGGAAACCTATAATAGTACACAACTTGGAAGGGAACACACAAGCAAAGATGCATCACCAACTAGAAAGCAAGTTAGCGAGAAATCCAAAGTGATGTTTGAACCAATCAACACATTTTAGTAAGATTCATAAATACTTATACAAAATAGTCCATATATGCATACGTTAATATCATTTAGAGTAAACAAGATAGCTGGAATACAATATGACATATGCATGAAACGTGTTGGCTATGTTATATTAATAAGTGTAAGTTCCAGTCATACAATACATCCATGTCCAACCACTATCTCTAATAGCGGAACGTTACAGCCACAACCGCTTGCTCCTCCAAAGAGATATACTAGTTGTGCACAGTGGAGAAGCCAAGGCTCGTTACAATATTGTCCAAGATTTCTCTAAGATACTCCTATTGGAAGCATGGCTGACCAAAAGCTTATACAAGCTTTTGGTGATGGTGTCTGTGCGCTCAATGGTGACATCATGCTGAAAGCGAACTCTTGCCTCTGTTGCATCCAAGTACATTGATATGGTCCCTCTAGCCAACTCATTTGATATCATGTGCGTCATTGTCTTGAGTGTGGCTAGACCAACAACATCCTGATGCATAGTGTCTATGATGATCTCCAAGTGTGTGTTGGTGACCATGCACATCAACTTGTCGAAGTACATGTTTAGCTCTAGTCAGACTTGTTTCTTGCCTTTGCCTTGGTGAGTGTGCCAAATGGGTGGGATTGCATGCGTGTACAAAATGACATGCAGGCTGCTGAATTCCCTTACATGCGATCAACAACACTTCTCACCTTGTATGCTTTGTGCCAGCTGCTAGGATGGATCTAAAACTTGTACAAGCACAGTTTCATCTGTCTCTGCATGTTGTGCCCCCTGTTGTACCTGTTCCTGCTGCAACTCATTCTCTTGTCTGTGCAACTCCTGTTCTTCCTTAAGTTGTTACTTTAGCACATGCAAATCCTTTTCTATTTCTCTCTCTTCCTTTCATGCGATATTTGTGTCACATTGTCACCTCATAGCCTCAGTCTCCAAAGTTGCTTTCATCACAAGTGGATCTGCTTGAGCTTGCAACTTTGTTCCACCTTTGTGTTGTCAACAACCTTCCTCTTGCATTCGTTGCGTGCATGTGTGTTTCCTTCTAGTGTTGTTGATGGTGTTGCTTGTTGTGACGTTGTTGCCACTTCATCTTGAATTTTCCATGAACAAATTGATGTATTCATAAATAGGCAAGTTCATAGAAACTTGATCGACTGCATCCCCAAGTGTGCTCTGGACGGTGTCTTCAACTCTGCTCTCATTGTAACTAAGCTGCTGAGAGGTAGATGAACACCCGTGATACCTAGAGACATAGAAACACTCATGACAAGCAATATATCAGTCAAAAACCAAAACAAACTTGAGGACTGACTTGCAACGTACCTGTATGATTGATCATGAAGGTTGCGCAATTTCCATTGAGAGGTTGGGACACTGACTACCAAAACCATGCAAGGTATAGTCTGAGTTATCGGGAGGTTGACTAACTACTGGAACTGCACAATGCATAGTCCATCCTGGCTTGCTGATGAGTGAAACTGCGCAATGCACAATTTCAGTCAGCAGTGGCATGTAACCAGCAAACCGCATTGCGTAGTTTCTAAGGCCAACAGGACACTGCCTCCAAGAATTGCGTAATGCAAGCCTAGAGCTCGGTGTTCGGCTAGACTTATGTAATTTATAGAGGGAAGGTAGAGCTTTCACTTCCAGAAATGCATAGTTCTAGCCAGGGAAGGCACAGTCCAGGCCAAGTCAACCCAGACCGGCCGACGAGTGACTGAAAACATGAGAAGTCTGAATGCATGATGAGATGAGTGCAAACAAGAGTGAATGATCATACACACAAACAACAAGTGTGGGATTCAGAAAACGGGAAAATATGTAGGTGTGTGAAGCGATTCACCATAAAGGTGATCGTCCGTGCAAAAAAAATGTCATGCATGCAACAGTAGTGAGATGCGAATGGAAACTGAAACGGTGCTTCTACAAGATAACATACATCAAAACAAAAGTAAGTGCTCATTAAAATCAAGAAGATAGCACTCACACAAATCAAAACACAAAAATCAATAGAAACGTCGCACAAGACATGAAAAGTGAGCTTATCCTAAAACAGCTGAGTTGAATGTGTCGATGACTCCTAGATGCAATGTGGGGTGTTAGAGCTACAAGATCGATCTGAGAAATGAACTCTACAACATATGGTTGATGACTTTTGATAAAATAAAGGTTGTGACACGCATGCCACAAATATAGGAAAAGCGACACTTGGTAGGAGGTTTCTAAAATGATGCTTGCATGTAACCTCTAACTGCTAAAAGTATATCCCTAAATCAAGGGATGCCTTTGCATGATACCTTGGGAGAAGAAGTCCATGCATGTAGATCAGTTTTTCTCAGTCCTGGAGGGAGCCAGTCAACCTGAAGGCACATGCATTAGTCTGCGAGCCTGCGATGAAAATCTGCATAGATTCTAGGCTAAGAAGAAATGGTTGTCCTAGAGGGATTGCATAATTTCTAGGAGGAACAGGTGACTATCTCCCAGGATTGCACAATTTCTGGGCTGAGCAACTGTCCTAGGTCAAACCTCACAATTTTCTCAAGGAAGCCTGTCTAACTATATTGCACAATTTCTGAGCCCAACAGGCTGCCCTAGGTCGATTTGCACAATTTTTGCTAGCTGTTGGGCTAGTTGTCCCAAAGGGATTGTGCAATTTCTGGGAGAAATAGGTGACTACTACCTAGAATTGTGCAATTTATGGGTTGAGTAGCTGTCATGGGATGAATTGCACAATCTTTTAGAGGAAGAATGTCAGGAATAATTGTGCAATTCTAGAGCCTAGCCGGGTTTGCACAATTTCTGGAGGGAAGGATTGTTCCCCTCTAGAATTGTGCAATTCCCACAGGGAGCTACTCAACCGACAATTGACACTAAGTCTGGAAAGTAGCCTATGAAGGGGGTGCAACAAACTTGCATGCAAAGGTTGACAAGACTCTATGAAACAGATGAAGCTAATGTGCTTGACAATGCAAGACATGTTGCTGAGGATGGTTAGTAGGGAGGCTCCAAAACGAAGCTAAGGCAAAATTTTGGAGGTGATCCAGGTCCGGGTGTGACAAAGGTCCCTTCCAAGACCTTTTACTTTCATGATGTGTTAAATTGCATTTTTAAAAGAACATAAATGAATACATCTGCATGTTGTAAAGAAGAGGATCGTGACAATCATCAACAAATGAAAACATAAGATATTGATAATGGAGTTCGTCCAGGAGGGACTACATCTCCAAGCCTCGGTGTTAAGATGGTGTAGGCTACTGCATTAAGTGCTATCAATAGTGATGATGTACATCAGAGGTGATGTCACTATCATACAAGGAAAATGCCCTCATGCAGGAGTGGCTCCAAGAGATGTTCTGCTACAGGAACTCTCAGTCAAAAAGGAGTATGACATAAACTCATGCATGATGAGTATCCCGCCAACATGGCATAAAAGGGATCTCAATGCAAACATACATGGAAACACATGAGTATCCCATCAACATAACGACAAAGGGATTACAGATAAGATTGAAATTTTTTTAAGGAAGAATAACATATACACTCAATTTACAACAAGTGGAACTATAAGGCAAATGATGAGGTCGGTTAAGGATAACATTGATCATCAACAACTCAAGGGTGTGTACAAGATTGATTGCTCTTTTGGCAAGAGTTATATTGGGGAAACAGGTCGGTCTCTAAAGATAAGACTAAAAAAGCACACGACTGATATAAAGAATGAAAGATCCCGTACATCTGGCCTTGCAGAACACTCGTCCAAAACCAAACATCAAGTGTGTTTGGAAGACGCTAAAATAATTGCAAGAGAGGATAATTATCATAAAAGAAAAATCAGAGAGGTCATCGAAATTATGAAATTTCCTCAGAACCTCAACAAGGACAGTGGGAGTGAAATTAGTGGAAATTGGATTCCCTTGATCAGACAAATAAACCCCTCCAAGCCTTTGGAAGCATAGTATCAGGGGTTTTCATATTAATAAATTTAATTAAATTTAATTATTAAATCAAAATTAATTTATTTTTTAATTAATTATTTGATTATTACTATTAATTAAATTAATTTTAATTATTCTAAATAAAAAATAGAAATTAAATAAATTACTAAATAATTAATAATAACAAGAAAATTAACTAAAAATAAATAGAGTAAGTAAATTTATTAAGTTAATTTATGATTAATTAGACGATTAGGGCTTAATAGGTTAAACAATGAAAAAAAGAAACATGGTACGAAACAACAATAATAAAATAAAAAGATTATGGATTAAAAGTTAAATGAAATTAATCATTCATCAATTAATTTAAATTAATTATTAATAAAATAAAACAATAGAAGATTAGTTAAATTTATACTTAAATTAATTTTTAATTAAATTTAATTAGAATAATTAAATCAAAAATTAATAAATTTAATCTTAAATTATTTAATTATTTCTAAATAAAAATCTAATAAAATTAGCAATTTATAAACTAACAATTAATAATAACCAAAGATTAACATTTGATTAATAAATAATTAAATAAAATAAAGATTATAAATTAATTAATTAATTAATTAATTGATTAATTAAAAAATTAGGGCTAAATAGGATTAACATGAAAAATGGTAA
>APFE031758134.1:0-67055 GCA_000404065.3 Pinus taeda | reverse complement strand
ATTTTTAGGTTCTAGGTAAAACAATGGGAATAAATAAATTAATTAATTAAAAATTTTATAAAACTATTATAAAAATAAAATAAAAATAAATAAGAAATCATATATATAAATGTCAGCTTCTTTATAAAAATTAGGGATCTAGGTTTATTTATACCCAGGTCGGAAGACTCTTCTCCCAATAAGCTTTCATTCATATCATATTCTATTTAGTCCTGATGATGGACCCCCTTTGGGGTTTGAAACGTCGACAGAATGAGCACGAAACTGTGGATAATCTGGATCATGCCACTGCAAAAAAATACCACAGAAGCCTAAAATCTGACAAAGGGATCTCAAATGAAATATGACGAATCATGACAACAAGTACATCCCAAAAATGATTATGCGTCACAACAAGCAAGAATCATGAAACAAGTAAGAAAACAAGATCCCACATTAATCATCAAACAGGGATCTGTGCAGCACAATACATAGAAAAGGAAGTATATGAACACACTGTATATACGTCACATCCTGAGGCCATCTGAAGAAGAGGATGTCAAATTGCTGAAGTTGGCCTTACCATAAATCTCATTGAACATTGCTCACACATGGATGCTAACACCTGCACTGCACTTTGAAAAGTGGCTGAAAATGAAATGATCAAATGAAAAATCTAAATGCACCATCAGATTTGTGGCGTTGAATAGTGCAAAAGTGACTGTCAAATTTCTGAATTCTAAAAAAGTGAAAATCTGGAGCTTAAGGAATTTTTTAGATTCCTCCTAAGATTCTTCAAAGATTCCCTCCTCCGAGTCCTCTACAAATTGGTTGCTCAGATCAAGAAAATGATTGCGCCATCAAGTTCATGTCATTGAGAGGTGTAAGATTGACATAAAATTTGTCCAATTTGGACACAACAAAAATTTCACCCTCTTAGAAATTTTGATCAATCATGGTTCCACCTGCAATAAGTTAATTAAAAAAATTATGTCTTGATTTCTATGCCCACTCCTGGTTCCTCCATGCTACCTTGAACTATGTGCTCACTCCTCCTCTACCTAGGTGCACTGATGACTAAGTTTAAATATAAAAAAGGCGAGCAAAGTTTATAAACACACTGTTTGGCAAGTTGGTTATGGATCCACTTGTTGTGGAGGAGGTTGGGTGGTCAAACCCTGCCCCCTCCTTTTTTTACATAAAAAAAACTCTAATTTTAAAAGGGATTGGGCTAGGCTTGCCTTGGGTGGCTTGCCCACCCCACCTGTCGCTGGCTCTGTTTCCTTATTAAATGGGCGGTGATTTTGAGGTTGGGTTCGTTCCCCAAGCGTCGGCCACCTTTCCGCATACGCACAGTCTTTTGCCCACCCAGAACATGTGGTTCCAAATATGGTGGGAGGGGTCAGGGGTAGTGGCTCGCCCCTCCAATATTATGCATAGTTGATAAGGGTTGGGGTGGCGGGGTTGGTGGCCCACCACCCTTTTTTTTAATAATTTTTTGTTATAACAAACAACATGGCCATTTTTTAATATCCTGATTTTAGGCTGAAGGAGAAATTTTAACAAGGTGACAATTTAACTCAGAATTCAGCTGAAGTTGGTTGGATTCCATTCGCCAGAAAAAGTCCAAATTGTGTCTTCATCAATCTTTCCTAGTGAACAAAAGTCAACCAAAACTTTTATTGCCCCTATCTTCCTCGTCCGGACTCAGATTGATGAACCGTTCACACCACCGTGATCACAACGATGAGATCTTTAACATGAACATGGCTTGAGCATAATCCAAATGCTTTGATTTTTTTACCCTTCTTGAGTCCTCCTGGACTTCTACATGTCTTTGGAGCCACCTAGATCAATCCTCCCCACTGAGGAGATTTTGGTCCTCCAAAAGCATGAAAAATAATCTGCAACTTTTATGTACCTTGTCTACTTCACAAGCGTCCTAAAAATGTCTCGTTTCCATCTCCTTCACCTTTGTTCTTCAGAGCCTTAAGAAATGAGGCGACACCTAAAACCTCTGCAACCTGTAGTACATTTTTTTTCAAATTATATGCTTGACTTACATGACCAACTAATGACCCAAGAATCCCATACTTGCCACGAGTTTATAACACATACTCGGTGGTCAAGTTTACATCAAGATGGACACATTACCCCAGCTACAAAAACAAGGCCAACATAGCATTGTTGCTTCAACAAGTGATGGAAAGAAAATAATCACTGCAACACATGATTTAAAAAAATAAGGAAAACACTATTTTGTTTTGACAAGTGATGGAAACACGACATCACTTTCACAGTTTATCATGCAACTCAAAAAAAGACCAGACATCATTGTTACTTAGCAAGTGATGGAAACACATCATCACTCTTACATTTTAAAATGCAACAAATGATTTACAAAAGCATGGCCATGACAAGCTAACATATCTAGAAACCATTTTTCACTTATCAATGTGAATGGGTTGCCTCCTTGTGGTGGTTTTGCTTGTCAAAAAATCGTTTCACCTGGGTCATGCACCGACACTTTGTCTTTAAGGCGCTGCTCTAGATGGAGCCTCCAACAAGTGACTCTTTGATGGCCACTTATGTTGCAATGACTACAATATATCTTCTTCCTCCAGATTTGCTTAACATGTTTCTTTACATGTTGTTGAGGGGGTCATTCATGCCTCATCCTTTTGTGTGTTGCTATTCTTTACCAACACTTTGAAAATGTATGGTTATGTAATCCACAAAAGATACATGTTTTTTAATGCCATGTTTTATGCTCATCATTAATAACATGACTATAATCGAAATGAGAATTTGAATGTCAGGAGTGGTTATACATTTCCTTGTTGTAAGTATGGCGTTGAGAGCTTGCCTTAGCTCTTTCCCTGCAATGGAAACTACCATGGGATGATGGGAATGGGTTCCCATCATTCTCTTTCCTCAATGATTATGACTAAATATCGGAAGAATCTAACACCTTTGAGCATTCTCCCTCAGTGTATCTCAAGCCTGCAAGTTGAGGTCTCTGCACAACCTCCAATGGTTGAGTTATGCCTTGGTTATTAACACCAAGTTCTTTTTCCTCCTCGTGCCTCGTCCTGGTAAGGAGCCTCATGTTTGTCCCTATAATTGGGATCTCCACATCTCCAATAGAAATCATACTATGTAAAGATGAAACCAAAAGGAAATCAACATCTTTTACCTCCTCTATCGATTTGGAGAGAACTAATGAGAGCTTCTTATCATCTGTTGTTGGTGGTTCACTAGCTGTCTCGATGCATTCCCCAACTTCCTTTCTGACATACCCAAGCCCTACCTAACGGGGTAATTCTTCTACTTTGATGGGGTTGACAATGCCTTAGCCATTAATTCCCAAGCCTTTTCCCTCATACCCCATTTTCTTCAATAGTTTGGAGCCAATTCCTGTGGTATGATTTTCAAAAACAACGAAATCATCATCAAGACATATACATGAATTTAGAGAATTGCATTTTACCTCACATGGGTCACGCTGCAGCTTTTCCAAGGCCTCGTCCTTTGCTTGCAACAGTATTAGCAAACTATGTTTTTCCTCTTTCTCTTCATGTAGAAACATCTTCAATTCAACGTTCTCTGTTTGAAGGTTTTGGTTGTTGTGCTTCAATTCTTCTAGGGCCTCTTTCGTAGCTTGCAAATCAAGCTGCAATCACTCCTTTTCCTCTGTCTCTTTCTGTAGAGTTTCATACATTATTTCCACTCTTTTGGAAATTTTGAGCATGGTCTCGTACATCGCTTTTTCATCCTTTGTCACTACATTTTCCATTGTTCAAGCTTGCAATTCACATTCACGCAAAGACCACTTGATCCGGGTCTGGGTGTGAAAAAGGATCCTTCCAAGACCTTTTACTTTCGTGATGTGTTAAATTGCATTTTTAAAAGAACATAAATGAATACATCTGCATGTTGTAAAGAAGAGGAACATGACATTCATCAACACATGAAAACATAAGTTGTTGATAACAGAGTTCATTCAGGAGGGACTAGATCTTTGAGCCTCGGTGTCAAGATGGTGTATGTCGCTGCATTAAGTGTTGTCAATAGTGATGATGTACATAAGAGGTGATGTTGCTATCATACAAGGAGAATGCCCTCACATAGGAGTGGCTCCAAGAGATGTTCCATTGCGGGAACTCTCAGTCAAAAAGGACTCTTATTAGTATGACATAGACTCATGCATGATGAGCATCCAACCAACATGGCATAAAAGGGATCTCAATGCAAACATACATGGAAACACATGAGTATCCCATCAACATAACGACAAAGGGATCTCAATCAAAACATGACGAATCATGACAACAAGTACATCCCACAAATGATTCCGCATCACATCAAGCAGGAAACATGAAAAAAGTAAGAAAACAAGATCCCACATCAATCATCAAACAGGGATCTGTTTAGCACAATGCGTAGCAAAAGAAGTACATGAACACACTGCATATACCTCACATCTTGAGGCCATCTGAAGAAGAGGATGTCAAACTGTTGAAGTTGGTCGTATCATCAATCTTGTTGAAAGCTACTCACACATGGATGCTAACACCTGCACTCCACTTTGAAAAGTGGCTAAAAATGAAATGATCAAATGGAAAATCTAAATGCACCATTAGATTTGTGGTGCTGAATAGTAGAAAATCGACTGTCAAATTTCTGAATTATTAGAAAGTGAAAATCTAGGGCTTAAGGAATCTTTTAGATTCCCCTTAGATTCCTCAAAGATTCCCTCCTCCGAGTCCTCTGCAAATCAACTGTTCAGATCAAGAAACTGACTGTGCCATCGAGTTCATGTCATTGAGAGGTGTAAGATCGACATAAAATTTGTCCAATTTGGACACCAAAAGTTTGACCCTCCTAGAAATTTTGCTCAATCATGGTTCCACCTGCAATAAATTAATTAAAAGAATTGTCTTAGTTTTCATGCCCAATCTTGGTTCCTCCATGTTGCCTCGAACTACATGCATGCTCCTCCTCTACCTAGGCACACTGATGGCTGAGTTTAAATATAAAAAAGGCGGGAAAAGATTACAAACACATTGTTTGGCAAATTGGTTATGGATCTGCTTGTTGTGGAGGAGGTCGAGGGGTCAAAAGTTGCTCCATCCCTTTATTACACAACAAAACTCTAATTTTAAAAGGGATCGGGCTGGGCCCACCTTGGGTGGCCCACCCACCCCACCTGTCACTGACTTCGTTTCCTTATTAAATGGGTGGTGACTTTGAGGTTGGGTCCGTGCCACAAGGGCCAGCCCACCTTTCCACGTATGCACGACCTTTTGCCCGCCCAAAACATGTGGTTCCAAATATGGTGGGAGGGGCCGGGGGTAGTGGCCCACCCCTCCAATATTATGCATATTTGATAAGGGTTGGGGTGCCAAGGTTGGTGACATGCCACCCTTTTTTTAATAATATTTTGTTATAATAAACAACATAGCCATTTTTGAAAATCCCGATTTTAGGCCGAAGGAGACATTTTAACAAGGTGATAATTTCACCCGGAATCCAGTTGGGGTTTGCTGGATTCTGTCCTCTGGAAAAATTCCAAATTGTGTGTTCATTAATCTTGCCCAGTCAACAAAAGTCAACCAAAACTTTGACTACCTTTATCTTCCTCATCCAGACTCGGATTGATGAACCGTTCACACCACCGCAATCACGACGATGAGATCTTTAACATGAACTTGGTTTGATCACAATCCAAACACTTTGAATTTTTACCCTTCCTAAGTCCTCTAGACCCTGCATGTGTCTAGAGCCACCTGGATCAGGAGGGTGGCTGTAGTCACTACAACATAAACATACATAATCTTGTAATTAGACAAAATCATATCACTGCAATAGGAAATATTTCCATGTTGGTTACTACAAGTACATGATCAATACTACCACATGTTGCTCCGGTACATTTAAAATAGTGACAACAACACATTGTTCAATCATATAGATATGAAATCATAAACCATGCCATCAATAACATCTTCAGACCAACAATCTCTCTCTCTCTCTCTCTCTCTCTCTCTCTCTCTCTCTCTCTCTCTCTATATATCTATACTATATATCTATATATATATATATATATATATATATATATATATATATATATATATATATATATATATATATATGTTGTCTCATGAGAACATAGGAGATCATTATCTCAAAACTAATGGGAAACTAGGTTTGGGACTATGACTCTCCACCCAACCATAGATAACTGCAGCCAAGTCTCACTTGCAGATGTCACCCCCGAGCCTGATTCCAGAGGCCAGGGATCTTTTGCTTCAGGGATTAAACACATCCATCAATTGAACTAGGGACTCTAGAGATTCATCCAACTCCACACACCGATCGAATGGAAATTTTCTCTCTCTTCCATAGCTGCCTACACTCTTCCCTTTTTTTCCAGCTCTTTGTCTTGTTGTTGCCTGCACTCTCCTCCTTTCCAAATCTCTTCCTCTTTCTTGTCCAATTCCTCTAGCAATTCAAGTTCATCTTCCCTACTATGTTGTCCCTTGACTTTTCAAATTCCTTGTTGAGCTGCCTTATTTCTAGCAATTGGATTTTTCTCTTTCTCTTGCCTCATGCTGACAATAACTCCTTCCAACAAGATCTTATCAGCCAATGCAATATTTTCCACTTGTCTAGCTATTCCCAAGGTTGTTTAAATGCAATTTTTTTTACTATAATGAGTGGCCAACATTTCTTGCCAGCTAGGAGCCTAACCTTCTTCATTTTAAGTTTTTTGTACATTGATATTATTCACAAGAAGTAATCACCACAACACTCTGGAATCTGTATTTCATTACTCAACCCATTTCTCTTTTTATCAAATTGTTTATATTGTATACATAAATGTAACTGATTGCGGTTGTCACAAATTATTCTTTAAAGACCTCAAGTCGAGGATCTTGTTATTTTTACTATTATTATTAGGGACGCAATGATGATTTTGATGGATCAAATTGATGTTATTATTGGTTGTGATGATGTTGGTGATGCGCCTATTTGATTATTACATGTAATCATGATGATGGCTATCTACTTGGTTCCAATTAGTATTATTTTGAGGATTATGTTGTGCATAATCATGATGATTTTGATTCTGATCTTCTAGCATGTGTAAATATGTTAATGATTAACCTTATTACAAGATGTTATTGATGGTTATTTGAGTTTGGCATGAGACTATCTAGAGGCTCATGCATATGATGAATCAACAACCCCTAGTTTGATCAATTGCATACTATTGATACTAAAATTTATTTTTTTAAATAACATTCTTCTTACCTAAAAATTCATTAATTAAACATCTTTTATACTAAAAAATACATACTAATGTAATAACATCATTTACATCCCATATCATGTTATTCATATAAATTGATTCCCATAATTAAAAAAGATATATTTTAAAAAATCTAAATTAAAATATTATATTTCCTTAACTATTTCCTCAAAAAATTGAATACAAAATATCATTACCATATAATTCCAATTCAAAAAAGACATAAATTCTTAAACCAAGTTAAAAAATGCAATGTAAATAGTATTAATAAAAACAACAATTTATTAATTAAGCTAAAATAAAGAAAAATACAAAAAAATTAAGAGAACCCCTTAAATTTGACATCCTCATATTACAAAGCTCAAAAGAAAGTGGCAGAAAGTAGTTAATTAGAATTAGAATTAAAATAGAAAGTTTACTAAAATAAAGTTGAGCTTTTTATATAGAAAATGATTTTAATGAACCATGATAAGTTTAAAGAATTTTAATTTTAATTTAATGATGGGTAAACAATAATGTTCTCATGAAAAAAATCAAAAAGCTATATTTAAAAATGGCAATAAAAAAAAATTAAAAATAATTATTAAAAAAAAATTATATTTCAATTAAAAAAACACACTAATAAAAATAATAAAAACACATTATAAAAATAATGATATCCAATAAATTATAGTAAATAAAGGAATCCTGGCATAATAAATATGCAATGGCTAAAAAACAATCATTACTCATAAGTTACAATGAGACCAATCTAGAAAGATATATAAAGAAAGGTCTTGTATAATATCCGAAAAATGATGAAGTTGGAATTAAAACTATGGCCTTTTTTCGGGTTGCACCATTTACTTTCATATATATATTATTTTTTGTTGTTGTATTATATATATTAAAAAATATTAACAGTTGTATTTAAGAAGATTAAGAAAAGATATTTCAAAAGATTAAATGATTTAGTCATTGTAATGTTGGATAGAAAATATAAAAAATGTTAAAGAGTTTAATAAGATAATTAATATATATATATATATATAGATATAGATATTTACAAGAACGGTTATAGGATTTCATTATCTGGTTGGCAAATGGCCACACAATCGGTTACAAAATGAGGAGCAATTTCCAGCCTGCCTTTCAACCAGGAGGGAATTGGCTTTTGCTCTTATCCATTTCCTCTTTTTACAATTATCAAAGTGTTATTTTGTTGCTAACTCTCCTAGCTGAAAGATACAGACAAACTGATTTAAAAGATAGCAGTAAAACATGGCTTTTTACGGTATAGGTGCCCACAGACTTTCCTTATTTTTGAGAATAGTTCCAGCGTCTAAGTGGACTGCAATGTTTTCTTGGGTATCTGCTGCTTTATTATTTGTTCTCAATACATGAAAATATGTCAAGTGAAGAGACTTTGAAATGCTTTTAATTATTATAAATAACCTTGCTAGTTGCAGATCTATTGGGATGGAGTTAGTCGCCACTGCTCTTATGTTTACTTGGGAGTCTCCAAAGATATTTGCTTCCCGTATTCCCAGCTCCTTGAGGAAGATTACACCTTGAAAGAGGGCCAGCGCCCTGGCTTGCATGCTAGATGTGTGGCCTAGACCCCAGGCGAAATTATGACGGGTGTTGTCTGGCATAATAATGAGTCCTCCAGCCCCAACCTTCCCTGGATTCGCTTTAGCTGCTCCATCAAAAAATAGAGAGGGAATTGATTGCTTGGACAACCAAACCTGAAAGTCAGTCTCGTTTTTCTTGATTTTCCAAACTTCAAAAGCTAGGGGTGAGCTTCTTGGCTTATGGAAGCTAAGCTTAAGGGCATAACCCAGCTCTCTGTCTTGCTGACTAAGATTTGATTCGTCACCTGTGCCTTCCAGCCACTCGTTTAATTGGCATTTCACTGAGTTGGCTATTATTCTATGATCCTGGGCTTTGTTAAAGAATATCCTCCTGTTCCTTTCTAACCAAACCTGCCAACTAGAGAATTTTGGCAATGCACTCCACGCTAATTTGATCGTTTTGTTTTTTGCTTGAATACCTGGATATCTGGCCATCCAGCCTATGAATAACTCTTGAACAGAAGTGGGAAAATTAAAATCGAAATTCCAAGGATCTAGCAGTTCCTGCCAGACAGAGATTGTGTAATTGCATTCAATCATAATATGAAGGGTGGTTTCAGAATTTCCCTTGCAGAGAATACATCTGGACAGACCATTGAATCCTCTTTTTTGAGTCTGTCCTCAGTGAGGATTTTTTGGTGGCAGAATCCAGCAAAATAAATCTCTTTTTGGAATAGATGGGAAGTTCCATATGCCTACCCAAGGAGCAGTATTGGGAGGTACATGTGGGCACTCTAAATACTTAGAGTATCCCTGCTTGACTTTGTAACCTGAACAATTTTTCCCCCAGCCTCTCACGTCCTTCCTGCTTGCGTGGATAGGGGCTAGCCCATGTAGCTGGGAGCTGAGCGCTGTCCATTCAGTTTGCAGGTTGTTGGGCACCGATAATTGTTTCCAACCCGTCTAGGAATCCTCTGTCCACAACGAGATGTCCCACAGCGTGTGGATGTTTGTTGCAGCAAGCTAGTTTCTTAACACTGCAAAATATCTGGATTCTTCCAGAGGAGGGCGATCTAGAATTCTGTCATTCCATAGCTGTATTCACTTGTTGTTTCCAGGGACCCAATGTGCGTGGCTTTTTATCATTGGCACGATTCTGTTAATGAAGCTGCTGAAGTGTGTTATGAACGAGTTTTTTGGCTGATCTAAACACCTAAGCCTCGTTCCTCTAAAGTATTTTCTCCATAATGCGATCTGAGCCTAGTTTGGTTTAGAGGCAATTATTTTCCAAATTAATTTGGCTCCCATAGCTAGATTTTGAGCCTTCAAGTCTTTAAAACTCAGTCTCCCTTCAAGAGTTGGTTTTGTGACTATTTCCCAACTGATTAGGGAGAATCTCTTATCATTATGCTTGCTTCCTTTCCAGAAAAAATGCCCGATTAATTCTTCCATCTTATTGATAATTCCCACAGGTGCCAGGAGGACAGCAAATTTGAAGATCGGAAGACTGCTAAGAACTACCTTGATGAGCACTGCTTTTCCAGCGATGTTGAGCCAAGAGGATCCCCAGGCTTGCATCTTAGCTTTGAATTTGTCTAAAAGAGGAGACCAGTCTTTGCTTGATGCCCTCTTATTGAAGATTGGCAACCCAAGATATTTGAAAGAGGACCAAATAGTGGAGGCTGCAAATCCCAGACATCTAGCTATGGAATTTGTAGTGGAAGCAGGGATATTCCAACAAAATATTTAACATTTCCCCTTATTTAACTCACTGCCTGAGCTCTTACAGAAGTCGTCCAAAACTGCTTTGAAGTTGGTAGCTGATTGAGGTGTTACAGCGCCCAGAAGAAGGGTGTCATCAATCAAGAGGGCATGATTGATGCGTTTCACCCCTCTTGCAATGCACAACCTGGTAATAGCATGTTCTTGCTGCTTTTTATTCAAATAGAAACTAAGAATAGAAGCTTGAATGATGAAGAGGAGGGGTGAAAGAGGGCACCCCTGCCTCAGTCCTCTAGAAGCTTTGAAAAAATCAGCTGCCCTTCCATTCACCAGAGGAGCAATCCAAGGCTCCGATATAAAATATTTTATCCACTTTATGAGGCCTTGCCCGAATCCCATTTTATACATTACATCAAACAAGAATCTATGTCTAACACAATCAAAGGCATTAGCTAGATCTAGTTTGATAACCATACCTTTTTCCTTTCGGTGTTGGTTGGAATGGATTGCCTCTTACACCAGCACGAAGTTGTCCACCAGCTGCCTGAATTTGATGGATCCCCCTTGGTTGTCTGGGATAATTTTGGGGAGGAATCTTTTCGACTTGTTTGCTATCACTTTGGTAATCACTTTGTACCCAATGTTACATAGTGAAATTGGGCGAAATCTGCTGAAGGAGTTTGCCCCTTTTTCCTAGGGATGAGGGCGAGAAATGCCGAGTTTGTGCAGCCTCCAATATTCTCAAAGTCCTGGGATATCTGAATCATTTTGAGGAATTCCTTCTCAATTATCTGCCAATAGGTTTGTAAGAATCTTGGTGTGAAACCGTCCGGGCCCGTGGCTTTATCTGGGTCCATGGCGAAGAGTGCCTCCTTGGTTTCCTTGAGCGTGAATTTGCTTTCTAGAACCTGATTCATTTTGGGGGTGATGAGCTTAGGGACAACATCTAGTACTAAGTAGGCTGTCATTTTGGTTTGCTACTATATCTTCCCTATACAACTTCTCAAAATGTTCTGAGGCTGCCTTTTTTATGCTTGCAAAGTCCTTTAGAACGTTGTTTTCTTATTTTATTTCAATGATGGAGTTCCGTCCTTTCCTAGCTTGAGCTTGTTTGTGGAAAAAGGAGGAATTCCTATCTCTAGCTTTGAGCCAAAGACTTCTAGATTTGAGCCTCTAGTAGTCCTCTTCAGCCATGCATGACTTATGGAAGTTTTGCTGAAGCTTGGCCTCCTTTTCTAGATCTTCTTTTGAAATTTCAGCTGTTTCAAGATGAAGATGTTGGCTTTCAAGATCTAATTGAGATTTTTTCCTTTCCACAGCTGAGTTGGGCAGGGACTTGGCCCAATTTTTAAGCATGGCTTTCACTCTTCTAAGTTTTTCTTCCCACACAAAGAAGGCAGAACCCTTAACTGGGTCTTTCCAGCAGTTTCTGACCTTATCCATGAAGTCTGCCTCCATGATCCAGAGAGAGCTAAACTTGAATGGAATAGGCCCTAGATATTTAGTGGTTAGCAATTCCAAGCTGATAGGCTTGTGGTCTGATGTACTATTGTGAAGGATGTGCGATCTAGCTTCTATTCCAAGGAGCAGGAAGGAACTTTGCACCAAGAAGCGATCCAGTCTTGTAGCTATGTGTCCGGGGCCAACCCTTTTGTTTGACCACATGTACTTACCGGTAGTTGGCTTAATATCTATCAGATCCCAACCCTGCATGAGATCCTCTACTGTTTCTCTTGCTGGGTCTCTGACAATACTGCCTCCTCTTTTTTCTTATGAAATAAGGGTGAGATTGAAATCTCCTGCGATGACAATATTCTCCAAATCTTCCAGATCTTCCAGGTTTTTGATGGAATCCCAGCATATCTTCTTTTCACCTGCATTATTAGGAGCATATACATTGACTAGACTAATAATTTCTTTAGATTCCAAATGTTGCAATCTTAATAAAATCCAATGAGTATTCAAGGACTCAGAGATAAGGGAGAACTTATTAGGATTCCAGAGCGACCCAAGTCCTCCTGATACTCCCCGTGCAGAGGTTGCATGTGCTCCGTATTTTTTCCAAAACTTTCTACTTGCTTGGAGGAAGGCTGAATCCTCCATTTTGGTCTCCTGGATGAGGAGGATATCTGGGGCTTCCAGTCTTATCAGACTGCTCATCGATTCTTCCTTGGCTTTGGAGCCCATTCCCCTGCAATTCCAGGAGACTATCTTCATTATTTGCTTTTGCTGTGGTGAGCTCCTTTGGAGCTCTAGGTTTGAATCTTCTTCGTCTTCGGTGTTTTTGCTAGGAGTTTCTCTAGTGTAGGTTGGATGCTCTAGAGCTTGTCTTTATATGTTTCTTGCTCCCTTTTTTCTTTTGTTGGCATTCGGCCTCTTGTAGATCTTCTGGGGGTAGACTGCGATTCCCCTATTTCCCCTTCTTCTTCCAATTCCTCAGACTCTTGGGTTTCCTCATTGTCCTCTGACATCTTTCCTTTGGATCTCTCTGGTTCGTTTATAAATTTAGGTGGAAAGACTTCTTTCGGATTTCTGTCTCCTGGGTAATTATGGTTTCGGATCCTGTTAGCCTCCTGCTCATATCAGGTAGTCATCTTTCATGATTGACATGTTTACATGCCAAATATGTCATGCTCTGCAGGCTGCAATGTTCCATATTTGTTGCAGAGGCTAAAGAAGTGTCCATGAGAGTGTGCTAGTCTAAGTGCCTCTACTGCATTCCAATTTTGATAAGTTATTCCATTTTTGAAGAAATTTTCAATTAAAGGGAGATCCAAACAGCTTAATCTTGGTCTCCCTAAGTTTCAATTTCCTGTTGTAGAATATAGAGAATCATTATCTGTCCAAACAGCTTAAACTTGGCAGATTCTTAGATATGTAGAGAAGCAAGGGTGCTCAACAGCTTAATCTGAGCCCCTGGATGGAATAAGTATAGATGTAGATAGGACGACAGTAAATAAAAGAAAAAATTCGAAAATTTGGGTTTGCTAGTTCAAGTGCACCCAAACCAAGAGAAAAAAAAATGCCAGGTAAAGTAGGCTCGGTAAGTAGTTTCGTGATTGCAGAAATCAAGCTATGTGATCCATTTCATATTTTCAAGTGTTATATTCATTCAAATCACAATTTTGTGGCACTTTCTCATGTTCATCAGATTAGGCAAGGCATCTCTAACTCCCCCTTCTTCTTATTTCCCAAATCACTCACTAACATCACCTTGAGGACTTTGGGATCTGTGCAACCAGTCCAGTTTTCACTCCATCCTAGTTAAAAACCAAGTTGACATCTGAGTTGGCTTAGTGAAAAGAAGCCACATTTCTTGTGTAAAATTTATCTTTACACTATCCATTTATTTCCTTATGCTTAAGTTTCCATTCTAAGCTTAGCATGCATCCCCTACTTGCATTCCAAAACCTCATACTAACATCTAACCCTATTATCTAGCTCCCTAAATCATTTCCCCTCCCCCTATTCTACAAAAAACTATATAAAAACCCCAAAATATTAAATATCCCACCCCATGGCAACTATAGCCAAATAAATAAAAGTCCGGGAAATACTAGGTCTATTTGGGGCCTTGGTATTAGCCCTTCCACGTTCATTTCCCTTGGGATTTGTTTAACCTCTGGTTAAATGAATAACCGTGCTAAACCTCTCCCCCACCCACCAAACCATACCACACCCTCCGCACACATTTCATTTGGATTTTATTAATGTCTGATTAATAAATAACCATAGTCTCGCACCAAAACACATTAACCTCTAAGCCTAAAGTCCAAAACCCACCCGAGGCCGTGAAAAATTCATGTTTATCGGGCGCGCTGTTCTGCTAAACCCCGTTCATCTCGCCCTCCCGTCCACCGTCGGATCACTCCCCATAGATCCGACGGCCTTCGTCGATATCGGGCGCCCCTTCATAGCAGCAAGATAGTACCCGATGGTCGACAGTTTCACCGTCGTACACCGGGACAGCTGTCGGTCGCCTATTGCATTAGGCTGCCCTGACACATACAGCTCCCATACCAAAAACAGTATGACGCAAACTGCTTACCGCCCTCCCTTGTTGCTTATGTCACCGCATGATGATGCCACCACCTCACCTGCCACTGTACTGCACCCTGCTGCGTCACCCTGTTGCGTCACCCTGCCACATCACCCTACTGACATCATCATTCGTAATGGGTCCCACTGCTGACATCATGCTGACGTCACCTTTCGTACCACTGACGTCACCCTCTGTACCGCTGACGTCATCTGCTGAAAGGAAAGTGTGCAGGTGCATAATCGATGCTTCGGATGCCCGGAATCAAATTCTGAGGCAGTTTTTGATGCGCGATTAGCGCTTAGCACTAATTGCGCATCGCTACGAGAAATATGCCAAATTGGGGAATCTTAATTTTCTGCAGTTATTTTTGCCTCGAAAGGGTAGAAAAGGGGTGATTTAACAGTTTTTAGCATATCAGAGAAAAGAAGAAGCCCATATTCAATTAAAGAGTATCAGTGAAGTGGCAGAGAGTATCAGATCGACCATAAGAAAGAGGTGAAGCCATTTAAGGCTCTCAGACCATAGTTAATGCACAGTAAAGCCACTCAAGAGCAGTGGAACAGAGACCAATGCGTAGTTATGATGAATGGCCAGCGCATACAAGCAAAAGACAGATAGCCTCATTTTTTGAAATAGCTGCTCCCAGCGCAGCATTAGATAGATATTTTCATTACTTATAAGACAAGTTAGGTTAATTGCATTTATTTCCTAAAGATCTTCTAGCATATCGTTTTTGTAGATATTTTGCCTATAAATACAGCCCTGAACAATGTAATAAGGGTTGGTGGGTTGTTTGGTTGATCTCTCATTTTGAGAGCTGCACTGTAAATATTAAGAACTTCTGCAATCAAAAATTGCTGGAATGCTTGCATCTGAACTGGCTGGTTGTGCTTTTAATGGCTGAAGAAATTGGTATGGAATTCTCGTGCTTGCTCACGATTCAATAAGTTTTTCCTCCCTTCATTTATCAATTTATACATAGCTGTACCAAATATATATCATAATCTAAGTTGTAGGAAGAAAGAATAAACCAGAATTGGTTTTCATGCCCTCTATGCTCAATTCGTGTAGCTTTTCCATGTTTTACTCTGAAATTAGTGATGAATATGCATTCTTAATTGCACATGTTTAAGATATTCCCTTCATTATATGAATGCTATCTAGGAACTCTTCATTGCCCCATACATATTTCATCCACTTTCCCTCTTTGGCTAGATGAGAGATCCTTAATTGCCTCTCATTCCCTGACCTCCATTTCATCCTTGTTCTAGCATAAATAATTGTGCCATGTGTAGCTATCTTGCTCCATATTCCCTTCTTCTACCAAAGAAAACACACCCTTCAGTTCACAGTCATGACTCAGTGCCCAATGGTTTGAACTTCTTACACTTTGCATGTCAACTCTGTTTGATTAAGATCAACCATCCCACTAAACCAAATCAAAACCCATGTGCATCATATCTAGCCTAAAATCATCCCTTAAACAAAGTTAAATCCTAAAGAGAGAGCCCTCTCTGACTGTTGGTAGGCTAGGACCTGCAATCCAAAGATTGGTTTGTGGTTACCTCGGCCGTATTCCCTTAGGAGTCAAAGGGAACAACCTGAGTGATAACATAATGGTGACTCCGCTGGCGATAATCATCTGTTCATTACTGTAAATCCATATTTTTTATTAGTATGCCTTTCGAATAATTCCTAAACTTGTTTTGAAAAATCACAAAAAATAAAAAAATCTCAAAAAATCTAAAAATATTTTGTTTCTTATTGCATATTAAGTCCTGATCTGTGTGGTGGACATAGATCATGCCCTTCAAAGTTGATTTACTTATCCACCTGGCGACTCCACATAATCCTCATAATAAAGACTCCACTGGAGAAATGAACCCAAGAGAAATATATGAGCAGATCAGGCTTTTGACTTGGATTACTATCCAACAGGTCATGTTCTTTCTCTTCCGTAAAATTTTGTTGTGTATATTGTATTTTAAAAACGATTTTAAACTAGATTTTCATGACTTTCCTTTTGAAAATATTGTTGAAAGGCCTCCTTGCACATTACAACAATAGCCTTTAAAAGCTACTGAGAATCATCATACAGCCAAGGAGGAAACAAATGTCAAAGCCAATCATTCTATCCTTGTTCATGTTGATCCCATTCAGCCAATCCCTGTACATACTCCCGTGCCTCGTAAAGTTCCTGACAGATATAAGCCTCTTGTTTTGCCTCCCGTGCTTAATCCTCTGCCCAAAAATCATCCTGATTATCTCCCAAGATTTGATGGAGAGAATGGTATCACTACCCAAAAGCATATCCAAGCCTTTGAAGACTATCTTAATATATTTGAAGTGGATGATGAGGATGTTAGTATCAGGCTGTTTGCCCTTTCTTTGCAAAGTGAAGTTAGGACTGGTTTAAAACATTGCCTGAGGCTAGCATTTCTAATCTTCAGCAGTTTCCAAACTCTTCCTTGATAGATGGATGATCAAACTTAATTTCCTCTTGCTCATTGAAGAATATAATCAGTTAAAAAGAAGTCCAAATGAATCTGTTCAACAATTTCATGACCAATTCAATCAAGTTTATCATTCTCTGCCTTCGAATATTAGACCTCCCCCTGATTTAGCTCTAGTGCATTATCCAAGAGCTTTTGACCCAGAAATAGAATTTCATTTAAGAGAAAGGAGCCCCTCCACTATGAAACAAATGCAGGACATGGCAGTGGACATAGAGGCAAATCTGAAAATGAGGGAGGAGAAGCGCAAAGCAGAGCAAGAAGAAAAACTTCATGGTATGTTACAAAGGCCAGAGGAAATGATCACAATGAAAGTGGAATGTTCAGAGCACCAGAACACATTTGTTTTGCAAGAGGAAAGTAATGATATTCACGAACAAACCTACCACAAAATAGATGACATATTTGTGCAGCCATACATGATGGAGAAATCTCCTGATATACTATATGAACATAAAATCTTCTCTTCTTTCAACTGCTTGCCAAAGTATGATGAGTATGATGATGATGATGAGCCTAATGACCAAATCAGCCTTGCAGAGGAGTCAGAACCTAGTTTGGCAGAAAGAAAAATTCAGGGTCAGCAGCCCAAAACCAATGATCAACATGCCTATCTCAGCTATGAAGTAAAGGAGTAAGGTGCAGAAAATTTTGATTTCAGCAGAGGAACTTTACCTTTTTGTGTTGATTATTTTCAGTTTATTAAGGAGAACTATCATGCAGTTAATAAAAAAATATCAACAAGTGATGATATTTATCATCTGGAGGAAGCCCAAAAACATTACCTCTAGTTTTGCAGCCCCACAGGGCCATCGAATATCAGATTGAGGAAAATTCGAAAGTGGTTGTTCGTAACTAAGTGATACAAGTGGATCCCCTGCCTCTTTGTGTTCAACCATTTGAGTTTTTCAAAGAAGAAGAGGAGCAGCTTGCACAGATCAGTCAAGGGCCAGATGAGCCTTCTTGTAACAAATTGCAAATATTAGTTCAGGTTTTATATGATTCATGTGCTAACAGGGGGTATGATGAAGTAAAGAGGTGTTCTTCTCCACTAACAGGCTGTGTGCCTCAGCATCAAAATGTTGATGATATCCCTATTCCAAGGCATGATAGTGATCCCAAACTTTTGTACAGTTCTTCAATTCAGTTCAACAATAATGTATATATGCTGCAGGACCCTTTTGTACAGTTTCTTGTTTCAGCAAAAAAGGTCAGTAGTTTTCTGATCTTCTCAAATATTAACAAAGCCATATCAGATTGCAAGATCTCAGTTTTTCTCGCCAGCAAGCACAAGCAGCAAAGCTCGCCAAAGTTTATAATGCTTAAGTGGCTGCACTAGTTATTTCATTTCACCTAACAGCAAAGTAAGTGCTGGTTAGAGTAGGTAGGTAGGATTTTAGTCTTCTGTTTGGATATCAAGCTTGTTGTAGTTGAAGCCCGAAGTGAAGGCCCTAAGCTATTCAAGTCTGCGGTCATGTTCATAAATAAAGTAGCCAGCAAAGGGAAGTTTTCAGAGTACAACAACAATTAAAGACCAAGGCTTTCTGACCTACTATTCTTGGCCTTTCACAAGGAAAGGCCATCCACAAGTGGAGCCACTGTTAGCCTCCTGCTCATAGCAGGTATTCATCTTTCATGATTGACATGTTTACATGCCAAATATGTCATGCTCTGTAGGCTGCAATGTTCCATATTTGCTACGGAGGCCAAAGAAGTGTCCATGAGAGTGTGCTAGTCTAAGTGCCTCTGCTGCATTCCAATTTTGATAAGTTAATCCATTTTTGAAGAAATTTTCAATTAAAGGGAGATCCAAACAGCTTAATCTTGGTCTCCCTAGGCTTCAATTTCCTATTGTAGAATATAGAGAATCATTATCTATCCAAACAGCTTAAACTTGGCAGATTCTTAGATAGGTAGAGAAGCAAGGGTGCTCAACAGCTTAATCTAAGCCCCTGGATGGAATAAGTATAGATGTAGATAGGAGGATAGTAAATAAAAGTAATAAGTTGAAAAGTTGGGTTTGCTAGTTCAAGTGCACCCAAACCAAAAGAAGAAAAAATGGCAAGTAAAGTAGGCTGGGTAAGTAGTTTCGTGATTGCAGAAATCAAGCTATGTGATCCATTTCATATTTTCAAGTGTTATATTCATTCAGATCACAATTTTGTGGCACTTTCTCATGTTGATCAGATCAGGCAAGGCATCTCTAACTCCCCCTTCTTATTTCCCAAATCACTCACTAACATCCCCTTGAGGACTTTGGGATCTGCCCAACTAGTCCTGTTTTCACTCCATCCTGGTTAAAAACCAAGTTGACATCTGAGTTGGCTTAGTGAAAAGAAGCCACATTTCTTGTGTAAAATTTATCTTTACACTATCCATTTATTTCCTTATGCTTAAGTTTCCATTCTAAGCTTAGCATGAATCTCCTCCTTTGCATTCCAAAACCTCATACTGACATCTAACCCTATTATCTAGCTCTCTAAATCATTTCCCCTCCCCCTATTCTACAAAAAACTATATAAAAACCCCAAAATATTAAATATCCCACCCCATGGCAACTATAGCCAAAGAAATAAAATTCCGGGAAATGCTAGGTCTATTTGGGGCCTTGGTATTAGCCCTTCCATGTTCATTTCCCTTGGGATTTGTTTAACCTCTGGTTAAATGAATAACCGTGCTAAACCTCTCCCCTGCCCACCAAACCATATCACACCCTCCGCGCACATTGCATTTGGATTTTATTAATGTCTGATTAATAAATAACCATAGTCCCGTGCCAAAACACATTAACCTCTAAACCTAAAGTCCAAAACCCACCCGAGGCCGTGAAAAATTCATGTTTATCAGGCGCGCTGTTCTACTAAACCCCATTCATCTCGCCCTCCCGTCCACCGTCGGATCACTCCCCACAGATCCGATGGCCTTCGTCGATATCGGGCGCCCCTTCATAGCGGCAAGATAGTACCCGATGGTCGACAGTTTCACTGTCGTACACCGGGACAGCTGTCGACTGCCTATTGCATTGGGCCGCGCCTGACACATACTGCTCCCGTACCAAAAGCGGTCCGACGCAAACTGCTTATCGCCCTCCCTTGTTGCTTACATCACCGCATGACGATGCCGCCACCTCACCTACCACTGTGCTACACCCTACTGCGTCACCCTGCCACGTCACCCTGCTGACATCATCATCCATACTGGGTCCCACTACTGACATCACCTGCTATACTGCTAACGTCACCCGCCCTACCGCTGACGTCATCCGCCGAAAGGAAAGTGCGCAAGTGCGAAATCAATGCTTCGGAGGCCCAGAATGAAATTCTAAGGCAGTTTTTGATGCACGATTAGCGCTTAGCGCTAATCGCACATCGCTATGGGAAATAGGCCAAAATGGGGAATCTTAATTTTCAGCAGTTATTTTTCCCTCGAAAGGGCAGAAAAGGGGCGATTTAACAGTTTTTAGCATATCAGAGAAAAGAAGTAGCCCAGATTCAATTAAAGAGTATCAGTGAAGTGGCAAAGAGTATCAGATCGACCATAAGAAAGCAGTGAAGCCATTTAAGGCTCTCAGACCACAGTTAATGCACAGTAAAGCCACTCAAGAGCAGTGGAACAGAGACCAATGTGCAGTTATGATGAATGGCCAGTGCATAAAAACAAAAGACAAATAGCCTCATTTTTTGAAACAACTGCCCCCAGCGCAGCACTAGATAGATATTTTCATTACTTATAAGATAAGTTAGGTTAACTACATTTATTTCCTAAAGATCTTCTAGCAGATCTTTTTTGTAGATATTTTGCATATAAATACAGCCCTGAACAATGTAATAAGGGTTGTTGGATTGTTTGGTTGATCTCTCATTTTGAGAGCTGCACTGTAAATATTAAGAACTTCTGTAATCAAAGATTGTTGGAATGCTTGCATCTGAACTGGCTGGTTGTGCTTTTAATGGCTGAAGAAATTGGTATGGAATTCTCGTGCTTGCTCAGGGTTCAATAAGTTTTTCCTCCCTTCGTTTATCAATTTATACATAGCTGTACCAAATATATATCATAATCTAAGTTGTAGGAAGAAAGAATAGACCAGAATTGGTTTTCATGCCCTCTGTGCTCAATTCGTGTAGCTTTTCCATGTTTTCCTCTGAAATTAGTGATGAATATGCATTCTTAATTATGCATGTTTAAGCTATTCCCTTCATTATATGAATGCTGTATGGGAACTCTTCATTGCCCCATACAACTTTCATCCACTTTCCCTCTTTGGCTGGATGAGAGATCCTTAATTGCCTCTCATTCCCTGACCTCCATTTCATCCCTGTTCTAGCATAAATCATTGTGCCATGTGTAGCTATCCTGCTCCATATTCCCTTCTTCTACCAAAGAAAACACACCCTTCAGTTCATAGTCATGACTCCATGCCCAATGGTTTGAAATTCTTACACTTTGCATGTCAACTCTATTTGATTAAGATCAACCATCCCACTAAACCAAATCAAAACCCATGTGCATCATATCTAGCCTAAAATCATCCCTTAAACAAAGTTAAATCCTAAAGAGAGAGCCCTCTCTGACTGTTGGTAGGCTAGGACCTGCAGTCCAAAGATTGGTTTGTGGTTACCTTGGCCGTATTCCCTTAGGAGTCAAAGGGAACAACCTGAGTGATAACAGATCCAAGGATCTCAAATTTGTTCCTTTGGCTCTCCATGGGCGGTTGCTGAACAGGGCCCGTTTGGGGGGCTCTGGTATTAGCATTTACGGTCTTCCTGAGGGAAGTTTTGGATCTCTTTACCTGATTCTATCCTTCCTCCTTCCCTTTTTCTTCAACCCCTTTGGATGAGCAATCTCTAGCGAAATGACCGTAGAATTGAGACTTCCGGAATTTGAACGGCAGTTGTTCCTAGTCCAATTTCTGAATATGCGTCCACGGACCCACCCTTATTTTGATGGATTCTGGTAGACCGACCTCCAGGTCCACCTCCACACATATTCTGGCGCTGTCATACTAGTCCCTGTTATTGGCCCTGCCTATGAATTTCCTAAGGGTGTTTCCGATGTGTTTTAGGGAATCCCAGTTCCAGCAATGGACTGGGAGATTGGGGAGTCTTACCCATACTGGGAATTTTGAAGGTACATCCACCACTGGGTCGAAAGATGGTGTCCATTTGTTCAGGTACAGCCCTTGGGGCCCCATGAAGTAGGGGTCGTTTCTGAATATAAGATCCTTGTCCTCTTTTTCTGAGAATTAGAATAGGAAGTAACCTCTTCCGAGGAAATAAGATCTTACCTTGCTCTTGATTAGCAGAGCCCAGTTTCTGGAGACCCAATTTTCTGTTGAATTTGGTGAGGGCCAGAGACTTGTAAACTGACCCACCAGAGCATGATCTGCTAGAGAAAGAGCTACTTGGATCGGCCCTTCGGGAGGAAGAGCAATCTCTGGGATGTATTCAAGCCTTTTCACGAACTTGGCGGCTTCCACAGCTTTCTTCTTGGCGAGAGAGGCCAACAAGGATATGAAGGCCTCAGCAGTAGAGGATGGGAGGAAGGTCCCAGGGGGGGATCCGGCTCCTCCATGGAGATCCAGCTCAAACCCTAGGCGACCGCCGCTGGAAGCAAGGGTATTCAGCGGGCAATCCCTAGCCGACCACAGATAGAAGATAGGCCCCATGGCGGACCCACTCACAGAAGCCGGAGGAAGCAAGGGCGGGAAATGCTGCAGGGTTCATATCCGTAGGGTGCAAGTCTCATGGAGCAGGGCCGAGCAAATGCACAATAGCTCATCTCGCGCAGTATTGTAATATCTACAATATATTATTGAGTGGGTTAAATGATTAAAAATATGTGTTTCCACATAAAAAGTCATAATCCAAATTTAGAGGTGAGTAGATTATGTACACTGCCATATACATTAGTAGTCAAACCATCGTGTGGAAGGTGGCTCCTTTGTCCCACAAATAAGAGGGTCTCATACACAGGGTTTCATATACCAACTATGTCCACCTCCATAAAATTTAGCAGTCAAATCACTGTGGAAGGCCATTCCATTATTCCATAGACAAGAGGGTCTCATACACAAGGTTTCATATACCAGCTATGTCCACCTCCATAAACTTTAGCAGTGAAATCATTGTGTGTAAGGCCATTCCATTATTCCACAGACAAGAGTGTCTCATAAACCAATTTGGTGGCTCCCTTGTCCCACAAACAAGAGAGGGTCTCATACACAGGGTTTCATATACCATATACACTTCCATAGGCTTTAGCAATGAAATCACTGTGTAGAAGGCAACTCCCTTCTCCCACGGACAAGAGGGTCTCATACACCAATTTGATGGCTCCCTTGTCCCATGGAAAAGAGGGTCTCATACATCAAAGAGTGTCACATACAAGGTTTCAGACACCAATTTGATGTCTTTTGTGATAACCATTTTTGCTAATCCCTTTAGTAAATATTGCTATGAATTATAATTCATGTAAATAATGTGGAAATGTAACACATTGTCTAGCTGGAGGAAGTGGAAATGGATTCAATGGAATAAGGAGTTGTTTGTAAACCCAAAACACTGTATTTATTTCACCACCTTTATCCCTGATAGATTTATAGCACTACTAGTGTAACATTGAATTGAGGGAATGGGCTCCCTAAGTAAAAGACAAACATGTAATCTCGGTTCTCGTAGATATGTGGGCGTGGTCAACACTTGGAAATGTACGAGAGGAGAATCCCAATGAGGAGAAAAGGGAAAATACATAGATATTTAGGCATTATGGATTCATTTACACAAGTGAACAAACAATGTAGTAGTTGAGAAAGAGAGAGAGCTCGCTAGAAAGGAAAATACAAAGTAGGAATTGGCAATTCATGTGAATCCACTATGAAGATATAGCCTATTACAGCTTTTGTTATGCTTTAGGATGGTATTCCCTATGTTTACTGAAGCATGTGAATTGATTGGCCAAAGAGAGTTCAGTGGAGTTGTGACATTCATCTGCTAGCCAAGGTTAATAAACCAATCTAGTGCTTACAGAGAGAGTTACTAAATACCTGGGTAGTGTCTAACCTTGGAATTGATAAACCACAGGTATATACACAAGAATTAGTTGAAAGGTCACATAAACCCCTAAGTGACTTTCCTTGGAATTGATAAACAACTTAGCTACTTGCTTAGTAAGATGATAAATATCCTAGAAGTGGACTCTTTACTCTTGCAGTACTAATATAGCTAATAAACCTCCCTTTATACATATATATTCCTTCTCCTAGAACTGAGATGAAATTCACTAAGCCTTGGATGAACCCTTGTGTTTGATGCTCTACTGAATAGAGAGTAAATGTGGTGTTACAATCGGGGGTTGTTGGGAAATCACCTGAGAAATGGACTCTACATTTACCATCTATTGACTAGTTGATGGTGAGAACATTCCTAAGGAATTACCTCCTCAGACCCTTAATCCAACTTGGGGGTGGTCAATTGCAAGAAAGATTGCAGTGTGGATTGGGTGGAGAGTTGAAGTCCCTCCCTCAGTTGCCAGTTGTTTAACTAATAAGATAAGTTGTTTACTTGTATCTTTTGCATGTTAATGCAATACGAATGATGATGATAATGGGTTTATCAACACTATTAATGAGGATATGTATTCTTGTATATTCCAGTGTTAATTGTGATTGATTGTCATGGTTGAAAGAGACTTGTGGATCCCTGTAACATTGATATGCTCTTGAATGGTAAGTTACTTATATGCTTACGTTTGGTTGTTGACATGATCAACTAACTATAGTTGTATGATTTCCATCATATGTTATGTGTGAATATCTTAAATAGATGTTGTGTAAAGGTTGTTAAGGTATGTGGACAATATTGTGTATAATTTGTTTAATAATACCTAGTCAACTACCATGGTGTGTGTCAAATTTCATGCTTGAGTATTTTACTCACTAAGTCTCTGTGTTACAAAAGTAAAAGGTTTCACTATTGGATGAGTTGTATGAGGCTTGTTATGAATCAGCATGGATCTCCATCATGTTTGATTGATGGTAATGTCCTTACTCATGGGGTGATTATATATTATATATATACATATATATATAACATTTGGTATTATTGTGGTTTAACCTCATAAAGAGTTATGGCCATGGATTGGTTGGGCATCAGGTCTGACCATAGTTGGACTTGCACCTTTATGAGTGCATTCTATTAAAGGTCAACACTTGAGTTTGTTGTGCTCTGCTTGAGGATATAATTTTTGTTACTTTGTATGTTTCGGGAAAAACCATTTTCCCCGGAGAACCTTGGTCAAATCCTTGAAATACTCGAAGAAATCCAGAAATTCATTCTAGTTTGCTAAGGTAGAAAACACTTGTATTTGGAGTTCGAACTTGGGCTAGTCTAGACAAGTCTAAAAAATCAGGCATTTGAGAGTAATAGCAAGTGTTACATTGTTGTAGGTTTAGATTTTGGATGGGTTCGATTTAGTTGGATGTGGCAGTTAAATGGACCAGAAAAGGCATATTCGATGTGGGGCACTTTAGGGTTAGGGAGTTTTTGTGTTTGGGGTCAGATCCCATCGCAACCCAAAACTCAACAAAAGTCTGAGGTGGGGCCTTCTAATGAAATAGCTGCACGGGACTAGATGGTCATTAGTCCCAAGGTCTAGTACATCCAAGGTGAGCACAAGAGATCAAGAATTGACTTGGATGTGGGCTAGGATTGGATGCACTTGTAGTAAGAAGCTAGTTGGGAGGTATGGGACATCTAGAGGTGCGTGCATGTCTGCAAGCCTGAAGGCCCAAATGCGCTTGCGAAAGGTAGTTATTCCAGAAGTCCAAGGGTTCAAGGCATTTTACATGTGAGAAATCATGAGAATGCCATACTTACTTAAATTAGGATAGAACATCAAACATTGACATAACATGCCAATGGGTCGGACATGTGGGACCCTTGGACTTGTTGATGTGTTAGATGCCATGTGAACTTGGCCACAACAACATTTGTACTGAAAACAATGTGAAACCACTTGAGTGAGGTGGGGTTGCCATGTGGGTGCCACATGGTAGGTCCTTGCCTATGTGGTATGGTTTAAGTGGTGAAACCTTAAATGGCCATAACTTTTAATTCGTGTATCAAATTTTGATAAAATTTATATCATCAAAAAACTATCGACAAGCTGAATTCGATGATGTTGTCTAAAGTTAGGTCGACTAAATTTGGGAGAAGATGGATTTTAGAACCCCATTTTTATAAGGAGACCATGCAAGGTTTAATTGAAAGTAATACCTCCCTCTACACTTGGGAAGTCCAAGTAAGTAGAAGAGAGTGTTACATCTTTTATATACCTTGTACACCTCTATATACTTTAGTAATCAAATCACTACGTAGAAAATGTTTCCTTTATCTTCTAGATAAAAAAATATCATACAACAATTTAATAGCTCCTTATATCCCCTAAACAAAAATATAATACCCAAAATTTCATACACCAATTTAATGTATAACTAACTCTAACCTTCAAAATAAATTATTATTATTATTTTATAATACATTTATATTTTATTACATCATTTACCATCACGGGCTGTTGCATCTTTCCACCTTTCCGAGTGTTGTTTCATGTTGTTTGAAATGATCATTGGACTTTATTTTTCCACAGTTAAAATAATTTACCTGCTTAGTAAACTTTGGGCAATGCGACTCCCATCAAAATCACAATATTACTCGCATTGTGACAAGCAAACCCCTTAATGTTTTGCCCTCATTCTCGTTGCCAAAGCATAAAACTTTGATATCTATATAATCCAAAGCCAAATGGCACCCATATCTACAGCCATGGCATACAATATGAATCATCTCCTCCACCCAAAATTTCCTCTCCATCACCTTGGAGTGTCGTCATTTCCACGCTTCTTCTCATAGCTTGTCCAGAAGTTGTGCCCTACACCTAAAAAATCTCTCAAAATTCTCAATACCGAATGCAACCCACCAAAGCTTTTTCAAATATTCAAGAAACCACGGTTCTACAGACCCCTCAACACTCTCAAGGCTCTATCCAAACCCCAAAAGATTGTTCAAATCTTCAAAGACTCAGCAGAGTAGTGGAAGTTCCGAAACTTCTGACCTGTGTACGAAGTTACTGTGAGAAAACTAGCATGGGTGAAACAATTTGATGCCATTGAAGAAATATTGGAGCACTCATTGCAAGTAAGTGAGCCTTGTTCCGAGGGTTTCATTACTCGTATTCTTATGATCTATGGTGTTGCTAGAATGCCTCAACAGGCCATCAAAACCTTCTATCAAATGAAAAACCTAAACATTTCACCGACTGTCAAGTCCTTTAATGCCCTACTCACTTCCCTCGTTGAATCTAGAAACCTAAATTGGTTCTTAATTTCTATAAAGATATAGATAGCTTTGGTATATCAACAAACTTGCAAACTTACAATATTGTAATGAAGGGTATTTGTGAAATGAATGAGCACGAGTCTGCCTTTTTGATTCCTAGATGAACTAAGAAAACATGGTTGTGAACCTGATATATTTACCTATAATACTCTGTTATCTGCCTTGTGCAAGCAAGGGAAACACAAGGAAGCTGACGATGTTTTGGGTAAAAGGTTGGAAACTTGTCCTCCAAATGTTGCCACATACAATATTAGGATATCTAAACTCTATGCATGCCATAATACCAGTGACGCTGAAAAGCCATTGGATGAAATGGTTTCCCAAGGGTTGAATTCGGATATTATCAGCTTCAATACACTGATTACTGGTTTTTGTAAGGAGAATAATCTGGTAGAGGCAAAGAGGATTTTTACTGATATGTCTAGTAGGGGTTGTGATCTGAATGAAGTGAGCTTTTACGCCCTCATTTATTTTCAATCAAAGAAAGGGCATTTTGACACAGCTTATGAGTTATGCAGAGAGAGCATGCGTAGAAATTGGATGCCCTATGTAGGCACAACAAAGATGCTTATTGATGGCCTGGTCAAAAACAACAAAATTGAAAATGCCCGCGAGGTGGCCAAGGGGATGAAGAAGATGCGCCCTACTTCTTACCTTATGTTGTGGGGAAATATTTGATCAGGAGTCTCAGAGCAGACCTACAGCTTGTAGAGCTGTAAGAGAAAAGAGGGAACAGAAGCACAACTATCCCCAAGCTAGCTTATCAACACACTAACTTCCCTACCATAACACTTGCCATTTTAGAGGAGGAGAAGCCACCTGAGCCCAACACAGTTGGCTTGGAGATGGTCATCACAGACTAGGAGCTTGATGTTAGTGCTTAGGAGCCAACTCCAAAGGACCATGACGGTCCACGGCACAATGCTTGGCCATTTTCTACAGCTCCCTCATGATTTTCAACCAGTGTGTTTTTCTGGTCCTCAAGCCATTTGATTGTGTTGTGTTTTGGATACTGCATAGACTTCTATGCTAAATCTATGCCCAAGGGACTTATGTTAGGTTAATAGGTATGTATATGTTTACCAGCCTAATTTTCTTAGTTTACTGAGTGTTTTTGGCTTGTGAAATTTCAAATCACTTTTTTGTTTTTGATTTTTAAGTAAATTACATATGTACCTACCTGTTTATATTAATAGGAAAAATTTTATCAAACATTTGTTTAGTAGCAAGCCAAAGAATGCTTACCAAGCTCTGCAAATTTTCTAGGCTCAGAAATCAGATTTGATAACCTAGTGCAATTCTAAGCAAAGTTTGCTTCTAATGCCACACTGAACTGATAAATTTAGCACCACCATTCCCTTTATTTATTTCACATGCTACTACAATTAGGTAGTTGCTTAAAGAACGTAGGGAAAATCACAGGTTTTAGAGATTTTTTTTTTTTTTCTTAAGCAAGAGACGGTCCTTCTATTAACTTAGGTAAAAAAATATTTTACACATGTTACAACAAATGCCCAGAGGCACAAACTCCTACAAAGGGGAGTGAAAATAATCTCAATGCCTAAAAAAAAACCGACCGAGACAAGGTCTAGATTGCCCAAAACTGACCGAAGAGCTATCATCTAACAATCCAACAGTCAAGATGTAACCCGCGTAGGAACACAGTTCTCAAAAAAACCTAAAGTTGCCCGATCAACGTTGATCGTTGATCTTCTCCTTCTAATCCAAAGGTTGTAATCCATAACATGCAACTTAAAAAGCCTGCTGAATACTGCGCAATGAAGGCAGTTTTCTTTATAGGTCCTCCGCCATGTGTTGCTTCCTAAGTGGAATCGCTGGCTATTCCTTAATACCGTCTTTTGTTTGGAAGGCACCCGATGAAGGTGGTAAACCATTAGCAGTTTTGTCCTTTTGGCCCCACCAACATGCCCACCAAAAGGTGACTGTTGATCTTCCCTCTCTAGATCTCATAGCCACAGACCAAATCGACGCAAACAATTTCTCGTGAAAGGCCTTAAAGATGCACGATCAACACTGGCCATTGATCCTTGTCTTCCGATCCAACGGTTGGAGTTCATATCACGTGGCTTAAAAAGCCCGTTGAATACCTCGCGATGAAGGCAGTTTGCTTTTTCAATCCTCTACCACAAGTCGCTTCTTGAGTGGAATCACTAACTTTCCATTACAACCATCTTTGGTCTGGAAGGCTCCCGATGAAGGTGGTAAACCAGAGGTGGTTTTATCCTTTCAGCCCCACTAACTTGCACACCAAAAGGTGGCCAATGATCTTCCCTCTCTAGATCTGACAGCCACAAACCAAATCGGACCGCACAAATTCTCACGAGATACCCAATGATGAAGGTGGTAATCATTGTCCATTCCTCTCCATGCGTCTCCCATTGAATGGCATCGCTTGTCTTCTGGGAATACTTCTCCCGGGATAGAGGTTGCCTGAAGTAGGTGGTATGCCTTGGGTAGTTTTTGACCCCAGTAGTCTCACCCTTTAACGCCTTCATCTTCCATGGAATCATTCCTCTTGTGAACAAATATCTGCCTATGTTTTTGGAATCTCCTTTGGAAAACCAACAATGCAACTCCACTAATGGGCCATCTAAAGTGAACTTATCCATCATTTCATAAGGTAAAATTCTCTCTCTTGATTTTTCCTAATACTGTTGTCTATCGCTGAGGGCTCGGGATGAGCATTCCTCCTTTAACCTGTCATCCGTTACCTCCTTCCACTAGCAACATAAGTCGATATGCTTGTTTCGCACCCCCTCATTGGCAAGCCAGTCTGCAACTTTGTTGGCTTCTCTGCAGACATGCACCAACCTAAGAGTTCTCAGAATTCTTAAGTGTGCTTGGATTCTTTGGTAGACTTGCAAAAGCCACCAATGTCCTGAGATTTTCTTTGGTGCAACTCCAACATTTATCCTCTTCACTGAGTTAATGACTAATTCTGAGTTAGCCTCAAATATGACATCGTGAATGTTGTACTTTAACAGTGTTTCCAGGCATACTTCCATCGCCATGAGCTAAACCATATTGTTGGTAGCTTTTCCTAGATAACTGTGGAAGATGATTTGTATATTTGCTTCCTCATCCCTCATGACCCCTCCATATCCAACTTCTCTCGGATTCCCTTTTGATGCCCCATCAATGTTAAATTTTAAAAAGCCATGTGAAGGGGTTGCCATTAAGCCTTTTCTGCTGAGGTATTCTTGTTGGTCTACATAGAACCTTGAGGGGGATGAACCTTGAGCTCTAACTTCTTCATTATTCTGACCTCTCTTTGTCCGGTGAGTTTGTCAATGGCTACACCTCCCAGGATGTGAACAATCTCTTTGAGTTGTTTGAGGATTAGCTTAAGGATGGTGTTCACCAGACTTGCTTTATCCTTGAAAATCCTGTTGTTGCGCTCCTTCCAAGCATTCCAGATTATGAATCCTAGGACCAGCATCCAGGTAGAGTTAATGATCTCACTATCCAAAAAAACATTCCGCCATTTTTTCAAAGTATCAATGATGTCATTTACGCTTTTGTCTGTCTGCTGGAAGACTTCTCCCACCCAATTCCAAAGTATTGTAGTGAAAGTGCATCTATTCAAGAGATGATTTATAGTTTCTTCCTGTTGTCTACATAAATGACATCTTGAGGGGCCAACAAAGCCTCTTTTCCTTAGGTTATCCCATGTCAGAATCTTGCCCTATTGAACCAACCACATGAACAGTTTGACTTTCATCCAATGAGGATTATCCTAGAGTTCTTTCCACATCTTATCAATGTTTGGAAAGTTAAACCCTGAATCTATCCTTTTGGCCTCCTTAAGGTTGAAAAGACCTGCCTTTTTCTTTCCCTGTCTTAGTTGATTGTCTAAGGTTGAGGTCAAGATTTTCCTTTTGTCTAAAAGAGCTTTAAGGGATATAGCTTGAGTGTGCAACCTGCCCATTCCACCGTAGTCTGGAAGTTTCCATGTTCTCCATTTCTCATTGTTCCTTGATTGGTCCCAATAGTCATGTACCCACCTTAATCCTTTGTTGATGGTATCAGTGTGAATGTCTACTAATTATTCACTTCGAAGATTGTCCCCCTGCTGCCAATTATCCTCCCAGAACTAGGCCAAATTTTCATTTCTTATCTCCCAGAAACTGTGATTTTGGACTAGGGCCCTATTCTCCCATGCCCTATTCCATATTGCAGAACTTTTAACTTGTCCTGTCATTCTAATGAGGTTCTTCTCCTGCCACCCTCTTGCATATTTTTGCTTCCATAGTTTTTCCCAGGGGGCTTTTATTTCCTGTAGCCATCTCCACCATATTTTGGCTCCAAGAACTCTATTAAGAATTCTTGGGTCATGAAGACCCAAACCACCATGGGACTTTGGTTTGCATACCCTGTCCCATGCCACAAGGGCCCATTTCTTCTTTTCTTCACCTTTTCCCTAGAGAAAGTCTCTTTGAATATTTCTTATATTAGTAATTACACTAATTGGTGCTGGAATGGCTGAAAGCATATAGATAGGGATGCTTTGGAGGATACCCTTAGTTATAATCAGTCTCCCTACTAGATTCAGTGCTCTATTTGTCCATTTGCTAATCTTATCTTTTAGCTTATTAAGAACAAGCTCCTAGATATCCTTGCGTAGCGGTTTGTCTGGGAGGGGAACTCCCAGGTACTTCGCAGGCAGTGACTCCCTCTGAAAGCCCAAAATTCTGGAAAGATTTCTTTGTATTGAAATATTTGTATTGAAAAAGAAAATCTTTGATTTAGTAAGACTTACCTCTGTGCCTGCTACCCTAGCAAACTCACTCAGAATCTGCTTCAAATCTTTGGCTTCCTTGACAGTGTGTGTGCCTTGAAGCATAGTATCATCCACAAATTGTTGATGTGTCACCGTGTCCCCATCTTGAGTGAGTCTTAGACCATGAATTCTCCCTTCCTCCTTAGCAGCTTTCATTTCTCTCCCTAACCCTTCCATCATTAGAATGAAAAGAATAGGAGAAAGAGGATCGCCTTGCCTGAGACCTCTATAAGGCTTGAAGGTTTCAGAGGGAGAGCCATTGAGAAGAATTGAATAGCTGGCAGTGGTGACTAACGCCATAACCCATTTAATCCAATTGTAATCAAAGCCATAGGCTTTTAATATTACTCTTATGTATAACCAATTAAGTTTGTCATAGGCCTTCGCTATGTCCAGCTAAATTATCATTCCTTCCTGTTTATTTGTGTTGAGTGAATGAACCATTTCATGTGCTTGAATTATGTTGTCTAGAATTTGTCTCCCTTCCACATAGCCTATTTTCTCCTCTAACACTAGGGTTGGGAGGAGTGGTTTGAGATAGTTGGTAATTAATTTGGATATTATTTTGTATACCACATTGCATAATGCTATAGATCTAAATTTTTCTGGAGAGGTGGCATTTTCCTATTTGGGGATTAAGGCTATGAAAGATTCATTGAGCGCCTTTAAGACTGTCTTAAAACATCGAGAGTCTTCCACTACCTCTAGGATATCCAGTTTAACTATCCTCCAACAAGCTTTGAAAAATTCTACATTGAAGCCATCCGGTCCTGGTGCTTTCCCATTGTGCATCTCTTTAACGATTTCCTCAATTTCTTCCTCTGTAACTGGTCTGTTGAGATTGTAATGATCTTCACTAGTAACTAATTTAGGAATGTACTGAGAAAATTTTTCCGTAATCTGGGTTCTGTCTTCCAAGGTTTCCTCAACAATTTTATGAAAATGTTGGACTAGAACCTTCTCCATCTCTTCATGAGTGTTTCTTTCTATTCCATGCTGATCTTTAAGTTTCACAATTCTATTGTTGTTTCTGTGAGCTATGGTGGATCTGTGAAAGAATTGGGTGATTCTCTCCCCTTTTTTAATCCATTGAACTCTAGATTTCTATCTCCAAAATATTTCTCTTGAAGACATCTATTATCCCATTCCTGCTGGAGTGACTCTACCATCTCTTTCCTTTCATCTGTATAGTCTTCTATGATAAGAATATGGTTTATTTCCTTTAGTTTCTTTTCCACATCTCCTTTAGCTTTGAAGATGTTACCAAATTCATATTTATTCCACTCTTTGAGTTTGTCTTTAATGTGTTTGAGCCTACAGTGTAGAAGGAACATCTTTGTACCTTGAAGGTGAAGCTCTTCCTTCCACCATTTTTCAATGTTTGTGAGGAAGTCTGAGTGTGTGAGCTATGCATTCTCAAATATGAAGGGGGAGTTCCTTGGTTTACCAAAAAAAGAAGCTTCCAATTGTATAGGCCAGTGATTTGAACCTCCAAAAGGCAGTATGTACGTAGTAATGTTGTTTCCCATGAGAAGAAGTTCCTCTGAAACAATGATTCTGTCCAATTTTGAGGCTACTTAGGTATGGCCCCCTCTTTTGTTATTCCAAGTGTAGATTCCATTTCTTGTTTCCATATCAACCAATTTCATGTTGGTAATGAATTCCTGGGAGGAAACTAAATCTCTACCAAGTGTTCTAGTTCCTCCTTTCTTCTCCATGAGTGATTTTGTCACGTTAAAATCCCCTCCAAGAATCTAGGGTAGAGCTGGGTATCTCTTCTTCAAATCCTCCAATGTTGTGAGGAGTTGAAGTTTGTCCTCCATTGGCTATGGACCATAAACCATTATTTTAAATTTCAACCCAGCAGAAAATTTGGTTCAGTCGGTCGAGTTATGACTGACCCGGCCGAATCATAGCATGACTCGGCTGGGTAGCTGACAGTGGCCAGTGAACCATAAAAACACGCTTTTTTTAAATTTTTTATTTTTTATTTTTCTAAGAGTGGGGGACTCCAAAGAGGTTTATGAATTAGTTTGCTGGTCTTTGTTGTCCATTCCCCTCTCTCAAACCCTAGTATTTGATCATATTTCCCTACTAAGGCTATGCTATTCATGGTAATGTTAAATTCTTAAAGTAAAAGTGACATCCTCCTTAATCTTCATTTTCATCCTTTTACTTAAATTTTTAACATTACCATGAAATTACTCAGGATGTTTGAGAGTGGTTCCGGCCTCATTGGATTTCATATGGAGAAAGTTGAATTTTAGATTTCATTTAAAATCCAACAGACTTATCGGTTTTTCAGGATTTCAGGATTGGGGGATTGCAATGTTTCCATTGAATTTTGTCATGTATTAGGGTATGGAATTCATATTTAATCAAGAGAACCAATCCATCTATGTACGTTGATGTTAGTGACATTGGTTGTCGAACTCCTCTGGGATTCACTCTCAAATTGGGAGCTTTCGAAAATGTCGCTCCCACTCCCCGCTTTCGCTCCCGCTCTCAAGTAACACTGAGCCAGATGATGTTGGCAACTCTAGCATTAGCCAGTAGTACTGGTTACAAACTTTTGTTGTAGAGGCCATTTCTAGCCTCCTTGGTTATGTGTTTTTGTTTTGATCTCTATATCATCATTGTGTATGTATTGGATAGTGCACTAGGTGCCATTTTAATATAATGGATATATAAATGAGCCTACTTTGATCATATGTTGTCTTCTATCTATATTCTAATGCTGTGTGTTTGGAAACATGAATGAAAATATTTAAAATTATGTGTTTTTATAAAAAAATAGATATTTAATATATTTTTTACAATGACTGAGTCATTGAAATCGAGTTGGCCGAGTCGATACCGAGTTGAAGTCGGAGTTGGAGTCAACCCTCGGCTGAGTCGGAGTCCGAGTCAGAGTTTTAAAAAATTACCATAGACATTGGTGATCATGTAACATTTTCTGTCACCCACCGGTTGGAAAATCAAAGAAAGGTGATGTCTAGATGCCTCTACATCAATCACACCAAATTTATGTGGATTCCATAAAGTGAGAATGCCACCAACATATTTATTTTCCTTAAATTCAAGGTATTCATATCTATTTAACCATTTGTGATGTTTCTCGCCCATCTTCTCCACTGAGCATTTTGTTTCCTGTATGAATACTATGTTAGGTTTTTCCTCTCTTATCCTGTTACCCAGGTTCCTTTGTTTTCTTCTGCTCCCTAGTACTCTAATGTTCCAGGTTGTGATTTTCATTGAGGTGGGGTTTTAAAGGAGTAACTAGAAATATATTCCATCCTTTTTGAGTCAATCATGAGTTTTCCACATTCCAGAAGTAGTTCTTTCTGTCTTTTTCTTCCCCTCATTTTACCTGGATTTTTTGTCTGTTTTCCTGTTATTAATCCTATCGAGAAAGTTCCTTTATTTTCCTGATTATCATGTCCTCTTTTGACTCCTACAGCTGTTTGATGTGACTTGTTAAGGAATATCTATTGTACCTTGTCCACATCCTCCTGAGGGATGGAGTTTATGCCCAGGTTTCCACCTTGTTCTAGGAACTTTTCCAACTCTAGGTTCCACTTTCTAGGATCTCCTGTAAGTCTTGGTCCTCTGTACCACTTTTACTTTGAGTCATTTCCTGATATTTTTCTATTTCCATGGTACTCAAAGGGTCTTTTGTGTGTTCATTCTGTTCCTGAATGAACTCCATGCTGGTCTCTTTTCCTTTCCCCCTCGCTGACTGATTCTTTGTACTCTCTTGATCACCTCCGTCTACTTCTTTTTCTCCTAATATCTCAAAATTGTTGTGACTTCTTGTTTTGTTATCATTTGCAATAGGGTTCTTTTGTGTCCTCCTTCCTCCTCCTTTTCCTTTTCCTCCTACTTTGGTGAAACCTGTCTAGTCTTTCCCTTTGCTGGTGTTTAGGTTTTCCTCCCTTCTATTAAGAGGACAATCTCTAGATAGGTGCCCATGCTCATGACATTTGTGACATCTAAACGGGATATGTTCATAAGCAACTGTTTGAACCCATTCCTCTTCATAGACTTCTAGAATGACCTCGTTTGGAAGGGCTCCTGAATGATGCATTTTCACGCATATACAAGCATAAGAGGTGTATTTTCCCCATAGAGTTGCCTCTGGAATTTTTAAGAAATGACCTAATTTATTGCCTATAGCTTTTAAAGACTCTAGCATTCAGCAATCTAAAGGTAAGGAGTAGAGTCTGATCCATACCGGTACCGAAGTGAAGGTTTCTCATTCTGGCACAAAGTTCATCATCCATGGCCACATATAGAGACTAGCAGCTGCAAAGAAGTATGGTCCTCCTTTAAAAATCTTGTCTCTATCTTCCATGTTCGTGAACACCATTATAAAAAAACCTTTGGATCCAAGATGTATATTTAACTCCCCCTTTGGTTTCCAGTTGTATTTTATCCAAGTGTACAATGCTTTCTCTGATGGCTAGATTCCCATAAATTTGCAAATGATGGCATAGTTTGCCATGTGATCCCTATGCACTTGCAAAGCTGGATCATTCAGAATAACCTAAGGTTTAGTTATGGTCTTGGGTTTATAGGGCCCCATCTTGGCTCTTTTCTCTATTCCCTGACCTCTATCTTCCTCTTTCTCCTCCTGTCAGTTTTCTTCATGGGCCCCTTGATTTGCATGGGGTTTTCTACCTTCCTACTTCTAAGAATCAATGTTTTTTGTCTTGACCTCCAAGGGTTGTGGAGGTTTGTTCTTATTCCATCCTCTTCCTCTGTTTGAAACCAAATTGTTGTAGGAGGGAGTGGAGTTCCCTCCTCCCTAGGCCTCCATGGGTGCCTGTTGCCCTTTGTCACTCTCTTAGTTAAACCCTAGCACCCTCTGTCAAACCAATCCGTTGCCGCTCTGGTAGGTTTTAGAGAAAATTAACTTGACTTACCTAAGTAACTTCTGTAACAGAATCTTGTGAGAAACTAAAATAGGTTGTTCCTCTGAATGATTTTATCCCAACTTTTGACCACTAGGAAATGGTGCTTCGATCCCTAAATGTGCATGCAAAGTGAAAAGGAAATTTCTCAGACCTTATACAGTTTCTTTCAGGCTAGTTGAAAATACTTGAAACTATTGATTTTTGCCAGTGTAATTTCATGAGTTCATAGCAGAGACATTATCTTTCAGCTTTTTGTTTCTGTAAGAAACACAATCTTTTGCATCGTCATTTAGTGTTTAGTAAACTATGATGGATTGATGTATCTATTCTTTTTTTCTTCAGCTTGACTGACTACTTCCTAAAACTATGTGCCTGAAACTAAAGAGGTGATTGCACCTCTTCAAAGTGGATTTATGGGTGTTTCTTGTTCTCTTCAGAGCTCAAGTGCCTTGCAGTAGCTTGATCATATAGAAGATAGATCAAGTCTATTATCACAACTTATTAAATTGTTAATGATAAATGTAAATAGATATATTACGATTATAAGGTATTTTAATTTTTTCTACAGTAAAATTTTTGGTGAATTTGTGGTTTTTTGTTATTTAATTTTTGAATGCATAAATGTATTCAGTGTTCTGAAAAACCCTTGGAGCATTCAAATCATGCAAATTTCATTACTCAAAATTGTGGTTCTAACAAATATTTAATTTCTGATCAAACTGACTTAAAAAAATAAAAATAAAATGCCAAAACTAAGAAGATCTACAACTATATAATCTAATTTAAAGCTACAATTTGATATAGAATTGATGTCTGACATAGAATTTATTTATAGAACATCGGAACTGATACCTGACATAGAAACCCTAATAACTCATATATAGGACCTTAAATGTGTGTAAGACAAGAAACCCTTCCATGTAACATTATAATTTAATGCACAAACCCCTTCAAATGGAGTATTGTACACAACGATTTAATACCCTTGGCACCACACTGATAAAGGATTTGATCAAGTGCTATTAGCGTTGTGTGTTGTGGCCAGGGGAGCATTCAACAAATCCATCAAATGTGGCCTACAAAAGAAGAAATGACTCTGTAGGATCCGATCGAGGAGCTGAATCTTATGAATTGGCAATTGGGTTTGTATTTGGGTGACAAGTCCACATCACTTTATGAGTTAGAAATATTGGAGATTTGAACATGAATCTTCTGCTGAAATTTACTTTTACATCTTTTTCAAGTTCAACTTGTTGAATAAGCCCTGAGAAAATAGTAAAACTATCGTTATTAGAGTACACTACCATACCTAATTATCTCTAGGAATGTTAGGTTCCCATTTGACATGCCTCTCGGTGATGACACTTTTTGTTTATGTTTTGGTTATCTTACCAAATAATATATACCCATCATCTTGAACATAACTTTGATAATGAACATAATGCTATAAAGGAATGTTATAATTTTTTCAAATACATCACATTATTTTCTGGAGTAACTACATTTTTCCTTAATCCCGGAGGAATATTTGACACGTAACTACTAATCACCTTGAAAATAAATTTGGTAATGAACATAATGCTATAAAGAAATGTTGTCATTTTTTCAAATATGTCACATTATTTAAATTAATGTTAGGATTAGTAGGGAGATTTTTATTTTGGATTTCTTGATTTTGCACTAATTTCACATTACTTCACTCACTAATTGAAGCTTTAATGAGTTGTCCCTAAAATATTAAAAATAGCATTTAAAACACACTGCTAAATTTAACATATGCTAAGTTTAAAACAAGACCTGAACAACTGTTTAGGTTTGCTTTAATAACAAACCTAATGCTGGGTTTGCTTTAATAACAAACTTAATGCTGTTAAGGAATATTTTTTGGTACATCATAGACATATTAAAAATAACATTTGAAACACATTGTTAAATTTAATATAAGATAAGTTTAAAATATTAGGGAATATTTTTTGGTACATCATGGATGTATTAAAAATAACATTTGAAACACAATGAAATTTAATATATGTTAAGTTTAAAATATGACCTAACCAACTTATCAGATTTGCTTTAATAACAAATCTAATGCTGTTAAGGAATATTGGTACATCATATTTTTATTTAGTTTTATATAATAACTGCCATATAATTACTTATATAAAAAATAAATAATATTATTACCATAATATAATTAAGATTATAGTACATATTTTTTTTATTATTTTCTATATTCTAACATGCATATAATCACTTAATATAAAATAATAAATAATATTATAAGCATATAAATATAATAATATAAGAATAAGTAAGATAATAGTTAACACTTTTAAATAAAATATTCCAATGAATTAAATTTTTATTAATTCTGATTTTGATTATTTAAACAATTTTATATATATTTGAAGTATTGTTTAATTACATTTTTGTTTATTAATGTTTAAAAATACTTAGTTTTTAAATGAAATTATTTTTCTAATTAAATGTTGTTAAAAAGTTTTAAATTTTAAATCAAATTCTAATTTTCTAATTTAGGTTTTATTTTACTTTTTCCATCTATTAATTTTTGTTTTTTTTCATTGCTTTTGTCATTGTTTAAAATTAAATACCATATTCTCTATTTGTTCAATAAATCCAAGTTACCTTTTCAACTTTGTTATTAAGTGTTAGGAAAATTTTGACACAATGACTTTTGGAAGTAACAAGATAAGATCATGGGTTGCCATAAAAATCAAAATTAATATGTGATTTTATGATCAAGTGTCACTTAAGAAGAATATGTAATTTGACATTGGAAAGGGAGACACTTTTCTTCAGAAGAAAAAAACCATTGGTAATATATTAATGACCAAAACTAGTACATATATGTCGAGCATGAGATCATAATAGTGTCTATCCATCAGTATTAGATTACACAGATACATCAACCAAATGCATAGAGTACATTCACTTGATGTAGCCATCTATATTGAAGAGTCATAATTGTTTCTAATATCGGAATGAAATCTTCATGAAAATAGCTAAAGCACTACTATTAATATATCAAAAAGATTATAAAATCTATATCAACCTGTAATGACATATCCAAAAAGAGCAAGCCTAAAAAAGACCAATCTATCAGTTTTATGGTTAATTGACGGTTCCCATTTCACAAATAGTCCCATCCAAATAGTGGAAGTAATTTATGGTTCCTTCTTCATCATTGAGACCAACTTTAGATAGAGTATCTGTAATGGTACTAACTTCCTTATAGATGCTGAAACCTAGAAAGTTCTGATGAGGGATTTAATACGAACCATCGAGCCTCGAAGATCTGGAGGATCGTATGATGTGAAATCTTGAACTCCATCAATAAGAGTTTTCGAATCCCCATAGGCATGCAAGATCTCCAGGGATTTCTCTTTGGAAAACCAGAGGAGGCCCCATAGTGTGCATGTCTCCACTCTAGGGTTTGTGCCATTGCTAGCAAACCAATGTAATTTGTAGTGTTCCCTTACATTGATCCTTAGCCAAGCTCCATAGCCACAATTTCCGCACTACCCAGCCCCATCAAAGAAGCCAACCAACAAGTCGAGACGTGGGTGAACAAGTTTGACTATTAGCTTTTTTGTGTGCTCGGGGCGAATATCTTGTGTCTCCAGCCAAGTGATGATCTTTGAGCATATGCGAAAAGTGTTGACCTGGATCCCATAAAAAATGCACTTATTCCGGGCTCACCAAATCTCCCAAAAAATAAATAGGGGGAGATAGTTGTGAGCACCATGAGTGGTGATCCACCATCGAATACATTCCTCCACAGAATCAAATTGACAAAAGGAGAACCTATAATAAAAGAGTACCTACATCCATATTTGTTTGGAAATATCACATCATAAAAAGAGACGTGTTACAGACTCACCCACTGTACCACAGAGGGAACACCATCTCGAGCCATGAAAGCCCCATCTGATGAGGTTATCCCATGTAAAAATCTTGTTATGGAAAGCTAACCATGCGAATAATATGATCTTCAAAGGAATGTTCCACTTTCAAATGCAAAGTAACCAAAGGGCAATGACATAGTTGGATATATTTCCCATAATATACCTGTAATTTTCAGCTATCTCAACGTAGTCGTTCCATAAAGTCCTGCTCCACATTAGCGTGTCACCCCTCTGATTCATATTGAGTCCAGCCCATTTAAGGTTCAGTACATATTCATCCCATTCTAGTGTGATGTCTCCGCGTAAATTGATCTTCCTCATCAATTTCCATATAGGATGGATCTTGTTCCAACTACCAACTGCCAATTTCCATATAGGATGGATCTTGTTCCAACTGCCAATGACCTGTGTGAGATAGAACAAGCCCCATTGTTGAAGTCCCTCAATGGGTGTATCATAAATGCCCCAGTCTCTGTGAACCCCCATAGTATTATCCTGTCCAATAATGATATTATTACCCAAATCGAAAGACCAATGAATCCTTTTAGGAACCATGATTTGATCTTTTGAAAGCTCAACCCTATGATCAATCCACTCTTCTTGCCAATCTTGTTGAACCTGAACCAATCTAAGAAGGTCTTGTATTTGAGATACTTTTATCTGGTGATCTCTGCCCATATACTCGTACCAAATAATGCTCTCCAAAGAGATTTGATAAGAAGGAACCAACCAAAATATTTAGTATTCAGTATACCCCATCCATGAAGTCTTCGACCTGGAGATATGTTACCATTTGATCAGATGAATTTTGTGACCCATATTTGCACCAGACCATAGAAAGCGAGATAAAATAGAGTGAAACTGAGAGGTGATATGAGTTAGAAGAGCAACTAAGTGTTCCGAGTTTTTGAAGTACGACTTGAATCAGAGTATATCTACCCCCAAGAGTGAGCCAATGATGGGTTCAACATTTTATCTTCTTGTGAAATTTAGCCAGTAACCATGCCCAATCTCCATATCTATAGTTGCATGGCTTAAGTCTAAAACTGAGATATGTGAAACTCTCTGCGAAAGACATGGATCCCATGCCAAAGTAATCTGCAATATGATCAATCTCCGCTTTCTTGCCAGAAGAGTAGAGTAAAATCAATTTTTGCCCATTTTCTAACAAACCAAAAGCCTTGCCATATTGATGAAAGATATCGTGCAAAGAGATCCATTGTCCTCTGGATAAAATCCCAAAAGTAAGAATGTCATCAATGAAGAAAATATGTGTAATGCTAACCTCCTGCAACATTTTCAAGCCAAAGAAAATCTCGATATGTTTGGCAAATTTTATCTTCTTATTGAGGGCATCCATGACTAGAATGAATAGTAAAGGGGATAGGGGCATCCATGTCTGAGGCCCCTTTCGTCCTACAAAAAATTAGATGGGAAACCATTAATGAGCACCACGAAGCATGCCCCCATCACACAAGCCATGATCCACTCCACATTTTGTATGTCAAGACCAATCTTCAAGAGCACCATCCTAAGGAAATACCAGTCCACGCAGTCATATGCCTTCTGAAGGTCTATTTTCATAATTAACGCCTCTTTTTTTCTTATATGTATGGAGTGAATACATTCTTGGGCGATGCCAATGGCATCATGGATGGTTTTCATGTAGAAAACTAAATTTCTCCCTAGAAATGTGAACCGACAGAATCCCCTTTACACTTTCCACAATAGTTTTTGATACGATTTTGTATATGATATTGCATAACGAGATTGACCTGAAATCAGTAAATGTATACAGATTTGAGAATTTTGGAATGAGGGCGATGAATTTGAATTAATGGAACCAACCATGCGCCCTGTGATTAGGGATTCGTCCACAACCTCCAGTAGTTTGGGACCCATTAGCTCAAAGAAATGCAAAAAAAATTCTACCATCCAACCATCCGATCCAGGGCACTTGTCCTTGGAAAATGATTTCAATATCGATTTTAATTCGTCCAAAGTCACTAGTCGGTAGAGGGAATCATTAGTATCTCCTTGAAACATAATGGGGTATTCCTCCACCCCCTAGCATTGGTCTACAATATCAACCTCTGCATGAGCCTTCAAAAGACATTAGAAGTAGTGAGCAACCTCTATTTGTATCTCCCACATGGAGTGCACCACATTTCCATTACCCCTTGGATGTGCTAGATAGCATTTCGATTCTTCCAATGGCATGCAAATCGATGGAAGAACTTATTATTCTTGTCTCCCTCTCTGATCCTTAAAGCCCAATTCTTTAATCTCTAAGTTGTTTATTGTATTTGCAGTATGTGCCTTTTTCTCCCTTCGAATTCCTTTAATCGAATCAAAGTTTGTTCAATGGGTACCGAATGTGAAACTGAGTCCCCAATCCTCATGATCCCCTCAATCAGGTCCTTCAATTCTCTAAACATCCTATCTTTTTTGTGCCATTCCCATAAGAGAACTTGGCTCTTTGAGGCCAATTTTATGGTAATTTTGTCCATATCAGACGTACCGAGGGAAATCACATATGATTTCCAGACAATCATGACCACTTTATTGAATTCATTGTCCTCGAGCCATACTCAGTTAAATGTAAACATTTTTGAGGAAACAGAGGCACTTATGTTGGTGAGAAGTATGTGTTTGTAATACAACCACTTTTTCCTAAGCCACATTAAACCCAGGATAAGTTTCCCAGGTGTGATATGTGGGCTTCTGTTGAGGGACCCGAAAATCGGGTCGACAACAAGGGGGATACCCGCCTGGTCCGGACCTTGGTTGGAAGCTCCTTATCCATTTGGTATAGTGGGTCCAACTAGGGATATGGGACCAGTTTCCCAATTCAGTCTGTGTGTGTGAGAAATATGGGTGTTTCTGTTCTAAATGGAATACTTCTATCTAATCTAATGCTATGCTATGTATTCTAATAAACAGAAAAACATCGAATTTTATGCTAACCCGGGGTGTGATCTTTCTTCTATGCGATCTAAAAAGATTTCATACAATAATTGGTAATAAATGTCATTCAACTATCATAAGAAAAGAGTTGAACAAAAATGAGCTACTTCGTATAAGAAGTTAGACGAAACAGCTGTTAAAACTTATCGCATAAATGAGCTATTCATACACTAAACATAAGAAAATAGTTATCACCGTAAAAAAGTGCCAAATGATAACTCAGACATTCATGCTGTAACATATAAATAACTCAAAACTGAATATCGCTTTAGCGCATAAGTAGAAATGGTTAAGAGATAAAAGTACCATTTATAACTAGTCCTACTCATGAGCTTCAAGCAATGATTGATTTATCTCTCCTTGATTCAACATCTACTAAGAGTACAAAAGTGAAACATCAGTAGCAGATATCAAATGCAAATATCAAATAAACCCTGTTCCATTCATTCACCAAAACCTCCTCTGAGGGTTCAAAAGTGCATGTTCTGAGGACAAGTTTTTGATAAATTTCTGGACCCTTCTCTAAATGCATGAGAAGGGTTTAAATACTACTAACTGAATAACTTATTTACAGAAATTGAGGATTCGGTTTAAATGACCGTCCTCTTTTTAAGCAAAACTATTCTAAAATTAAATCTACTAACTATTTCTAAATCTACTCCTTAATGTCGCAAGCATTCAGTGATTTTCTGAGTAGAGTCGGCTGACTCTCTTCCACCTTTGTTTGAGTTAAGCAAACAGAATCGGCAAGAGCCGGCATTATCTTCTTAGTAAAATTGATGATACGTTTGAGAGTCATCCAATGAACATGTAGCATTACCATGTATGCCTGGTAAAAATCCCATTTCAACTTGGTTAACCTTTGGACTACTTCTTCTTTTTGTTCAGTCTTCTATTTCCAGTTTGCTTCTATCGCTGATTTCTTGCAATTTTCAGGGCTCGCAGGTGACTGAGCAACTAGGGACCTTCCTTTTCGAACAATTTTCCTTAGTGATGCGTGATTAGCGCTAAGCGCTAATCGCACATCGGAAACTGCCTCTATTTCTTGATCCAGGCTTCCCTGATGTGGTTTTTTCCTCTTGCGCCCTTTTCTCTCATTCGGTATAAAGCCCGAAATTTGTAAAAAAAGTGGTTCTGTGAGCTCTTGACCCTGAGAATTAAACTGCTTGTTTCTAGTATCAGCGTCGTTCAATGCCCATTCAATCATGGATGTACATGAGAAATCAGTGATAGATGCCTCATAAGAGTTCTGCGGCTCTTTTTCTTCATTGAATGGATTAAGTATGCCTTCTGAAATGTTCATTGGAGTGCTGCCTTCCTTCCTCGTTGTTTTCTGCATAATACCCTATATAACATTTCGTCCTTCTTTCCTGCAGTTCACATTGAGGTGGAAGTAATGATAAAGGACTAATAACATGAAAACTTTTAAATGTCGAAGATATACATGACATGCCACCTTACATGAGCTATTTTTTTGAAAAGCATAACACACTACTTCATTAACAACTAGTAATAACTCATTAATTCGTATTAAAATACATGACCAACTCTTGGCTAAAAAGTTTTCTTGAACAATGAGCCAGAACCAACTGCGATGGAGGGGTCCCGCGTTTTTGCTTTGTGATGTTGCAGATCGCAGTATCGCAATTTTGCAATGTCGCAATGTTATCGTGTTGTTTTTATCGCAGATCGTAGTATCGCAATTTTGTAGTATCGCAGTATCGCGGTATCGCAAGATCGCAATATCGTAGATCGTTATAATCCTTGTGTAATTCTTGTGATTTTTGCGATGTGCGATATGCAATATCGCATATTGGTGATTTTTTAAAGTTTTTCAATGTGAGTGTTTCTTCAGTATATGCGATGCGATGAGGTTTCGCGTCACAATCTCGCCTTTTGTCATTTTAACTCATTTGAAGGTGTATCCTATCATCCTTTGTGCGATGCGATATCCTTTAAGGAGTAAATTTAATTTTCTTCATTATGAAACTTAGGTTTTTTAGATTTTTCAAGGTATTTTCCTAAGTCCATGATGTTGTAAGTTAATGTGACACTAACTATTTTTTTTGAGGGTCCCCACTTATTTAGTATTAGCAATAATACTTCATAAGGAGGGGGGTTGTTGGTGGCCAGAACAGGACCCTAACGTGATTGAGAATCTCTTCATCGGAATTGAATGTTCCCCTGAAGAAGTGCAAATTTACACCGACCTTTTCAAGGAATTTCGAGATGTATTTGCTTGGTCTTATGAGGAAAGGCTTGGCATTGATCCTTCTAAAGTTCAGCATGAGATCAAGACGTATGAAAATGCTAAGCCGGTTCATCAAAGACTTCGACCGGTTAATCCTAGGAAAGCGGTAACCATTAAAGCCGAAGTAGAGAAGCTGCTCAAGGCGGGTTTTATATACCCTGTTCCTCTTACCGATTGGGTTTCTAATCCAGTCCCTATAGATAAAAAGCAAGGAACAATCCGAATATGCATCGACTTTAGGGACTTAAACAAAGCTTTTCCAAAAGATAATTACCCCACGCCATTCATTGATCAGATTATTGGCGAGTGTGTGGGTAATGATATTTTTTCCTTCATGGACGATTTTTCTAGTTATAATCAAATTTCCATATATCTTGAAGATCAACATAAGACAACTTTTATATTTCCCTGGGGTACCTTTGCATACAGGAAGATGCTGTTTGGTCTCAAAAATGCTGGAGCCACTTTCCAGTGGGCCATGTCATATGCTTTCCACGACATCAAACATATCATTGAAGCATACTTGGATGATCTCGCTGCTCGTTCTCGAAAAAGAACTGATCATCCTAGTCATATTCGAATGGTTTTTGAACGATGTCGTTTTTATAAAATCCGGTTGAATCCTAAAAAGTGCGTTTTCACAGTTACATCCGATCGGTTGTTAGGTTTCATCATGTCAAATGAAGGGATTAGGGTTGATCCCTTCAAGGTAGAGGCGATAGTCCAGTTGCCTCCCCCGTCCTCCATTCGTCAACTTCAAAGTCTTCAAGGGAAGGCTAATTTCTTAAGACAGTTTATAGCGAACTACATCGAGATCACCAAAGGGTTTATGCGTTTTCTCCGCAAAGGGGTTCCATTCGTGTAGGACGACTTTGTGCAGCGGTCGTTTCATACTTTGAAAAAGGCATTAGTCTCTGCCCCGCTTTAGAGTCCACCGGATTATCGTAGGGACTTCCTTTTATATCTCGCTGCAACAGAATCAACCATTGGTATGGTTCTTATTCAGGAAGACGATGCTCTCACAGAGCATGTGATTTATTACTTGAGCCGAGGCTTGATAGGTACTGAACTTCGCTATTCTCTGGTTGAGAAGTTGGCCTTGGCAGCTGTCCATGCTGTCCAGCGGCTCCATCATTATATTCTGCTACACAAAAATTTTGTCTTGGCAGCGGTCAACCCATTTTAGTTTGTCCTCAGCAGGCGAGTGATTGGGCGCAAATATAATCGATGGATTGTCATTCTACAAGAATTTGATCTCGAGTTCTTGTCCGCCAAGTCCAAGAAATCTATGGTTTTTGCCGAGCTAATTTCCGAGCTGCCTTGTGGAGAGGATACTGTTTACGAGGAGTTTTCCCAATGAACACTTATTCCTCATCTCTTCACTTGACCCTTGGTATGGAGATATCATTGTTCATCTCCAGACTTAGAAGTTTCCCTCTACTTTCTCTAAGGATGAACGTCGCAAATTACGTCATCTAGCTAAAAATTATGTTATCATTGGTGATACATTATATCATGAGGGGGTTGATTCAATCCTTCGGAACTGTTTAACGTTAGAGGAGGTAGAGTTAGTGCTAAATGATTGCCACAGTGGAGCTTGTGGTGGTCATCTATCAGGGCTTGCTATAGCTTAGTGTATCTTGCGTGCCAGCTATTTTTGGCCTTCGCTCTTCAAATATGTATTGAAGTGGTCAAACGCTGTCACCCATGCCAAGTTTATACTCGGAATATGCGCGCACATCCAGCTCCTCTTTTTCCTGTTGTCCCTGTTGGTCCCTTTACTAAGTGGGGTATTGATTTTACTACCTGTCATCCACCTTCACTAGCGAATCACAAGTATATTATCATGGCTGTAGACTACTTCACGAAGTGGGCTGAGGCCATGCCCACTTATAAAAATGATAATGAAACAGTTGCACTATTCCTTTTTAACCAGATTATCTCAAGGCTCAATATCCCAAGAGAGATTGTCACTGACCATGGCAGTCATTTCCATAATCAAATAATGTCTAAATTGGCTCTCAAACTAGGTTTCCAGTAGGAACATTCGTCTCCTTACTATCCTCAGGCCAATGGATAGGTCGAGATAGTAAAAAAAACTATTAAGATGATCCTAAAAAGGACAATTGATAAAAATAGATCCAATTGGCATCTTATGTTGTATCCGGCTCTATGGGCATACTAAACCTCCGTCAAGACTACTACAGGTTTTTCACCTTCTGAGTTAGTTTATGGGTTGGAATCTATCTTTCCTATCGAATGTGAAATTCCATCTCTTAAGTTAGCTATTGATCTCCTTCCAGAGACCTCTCGTCTCGAAGAGTGCCTCCTTCACTTGGAACATCTCGATGAGCAGCGTCGAGATGCAGCCATAGTAAATGAGGCTCATAAGAAAAGGGTTAAAACCCAGTATGATAAAGTTGTCCATCCTCATGTTTTTTCTAAAGGTGACCTCGTCTTGGTCTATGACCAAGATAAGGAAACCTCGGGGGCAGGCAAATTCAAACCTATGTGGTACGATCCCTTCATAATTAAACGAGTTTTAACAAAAGGGTCATATGAGTTAATCAGTTTCGAAGGAAACAAATTGGCGGAACCCCGAAATGGGCTCTACCTTAAGAAATACTTTTCTTAAGTAGCAGCTAGGCAATGACTTCTTTTTACATTATGTATATTTGTACATATTTTGTCGAGAGTTTGTGATATCAACACTTTTTGGTCTACTTTGGTAGGTGTTGATGGATGACCTGGTTTATTTTGGATTCGCCGATGGTGCTAGTCGGTACACTCGAAATCTCGCTTCTGCAGCTTGGGTACTGTATTATCCAACTGGTCAATTGATGGTATCACGGGGAGTATGCATCAATCCCGCTTCAAACAATATGGCTGAGTATACTGTTGTCATTAATTTTCTATCTGAGGCAATTTCTCACGAAATCGACTCATTGGTAGTTTATCTTGATTCACAATTGATAGTGTCACAATTAAACAACATTTATCGGGTAAGGGATCCATGTTTATATCGCCAATATTTAAGGGTGAGGTTGTTGCAAAGATCATTTACTTATATTAATTATTTGCATATTCCAAGATCTCATAATTGGTTAGCTAATTCTATCGCTAATCAAGCATTAGATAGCACATCAATCATTCATCACAATAATTAGCATCAAAAAATTCAAACTGTTATATATATATATATATATTATATATATTATTATATATATATATAATATATATATATATATATATATATATATATATTATATTATATATTATATATATATATATTATATCATAAAGCATCTCAAGTGTACATAAGTCTACCCAAAAAATATACAAAATTGGGACTCAAATGCCCATAAGCATGTCCACTATGTCTAATTCCCCGGCTCAGGATGAGCTGCTATGTACGTAACTACTGCATTGGCTACACGCCTAAAAGTGCAGACCCAGTCATGTGGCATGCCAACCACATGACGCTGCATCTCTATAGGAAGGTCCTTTATCATCGCCATCAGCACTCGGTGGGTCAGCCTCACCAAATGCCGCTGAACTGTGTGTAGAGTTTGCTTCGTGGCTGCAGTCGCCTCTTTGGCCCCTTGGCCGCGACGTTTGTGCCGTGGGAACTCATCTGGTCGTACAGGCCCAATATCTGGAACATGATCATTATATTAGTCATTTGAATCCTATCAAAAACATTTTCAAAGCTCATTATTATATTTGAAAAAATAAAAAATAAAAATCATAACATCAAAAATCACTTACCAATGTCGCCCCATGCTGCGGTCGGTGGTAATGCTAGATCAGGATCTCCTCGGAATTCCAACCTGGCATAGGGGTAGTCATCCATGGCGATGATTTGCTGATCCCACTAGGAAAAGAAGTCATCATCGAAAGTAGTCCATGGGACCTCCCCACCTCCCAGACATTTCATTAGGTCCGCCCACCTACCCATTCAAGGATCTCGTGGGGTGCTGATTGAAACTGGTACTCTAGGACAAAGTACAGGGACTCTCTCGAAGAAGAAAGAACACAAAATAGTCCCATAACTGAAGTTTTTGGTCTATCCTCTCTTGATAGAAGTGAGTTGGATTTTCATGCTAGCTAGAAGAGGAGTACACCAATCAAACACAGTGGTGAGACAGTCAACTGCCATGCTCATGTTTAGCCATGATGCCTGATGCAGAGAAGCAGATCCGTTCACTTGAGCTATGATGAACAGGGTTATCCTCAATGGTAGACTCGCCACATGTGTGAAGGAAATCTGACTTCTGACTTTCTTCGGATGTCCTGGGTAATATATCTGTATGTAGTCCTTGATCGAGAGACTGCTCTGTGTTCTCCCCTGGGAATGTATTACCTCTCCCCTTCGGGAAAGGCCTGTAATGAAATAGATATCTTCCACTTCTATCTTGAGTGGCATCTGGTCAATCATAACATCATCCTCCTTGATGTTCCAATAATCAAGAAGCAACTCGAGCAAACGTGTGTTTGCTTTAATATTTGGCAATTTAAAGAGCTTTAGCAAACCGCATCCCTGTAATGCATCCAAGGCCTCAGGACTGTTCATAACTTCATCATATACCACGGTATGCTCTCTTTCTTGCTAGGTGACTGTCATCCTAGAAGAAAAATCAATTTGAACCGTTAGTTTTTATGTTTGAAATGTCTGCGGTGTATACATGGTTCCCTTTACACACAGTCGCATGTAGGTCCCGTGTGTACGTGGATTTCATATTACCAACCCGCGTATATACCGCGGAGAAAATTTTGAAAAAAAACTCAACGGTAAAACATTAATCAAAACTTCTAAAACTAGTCACAATCAATTACAAGATAAGAGTGAGAGTTACTTGGAGACTTTGGAAGAATTTGAACGGTTGAATTTGGCGTATGGGAAGATAGCTCCTTTTGCTCCACTTCTTTGCTCTCAAACTCAAATGGTGAAAATGGTGAGTCCAAAAACCTTTTTATAAGCTTTGAAAATGTCAATTTTTTTTTCAAAACTTGATTTTGTTTGGTCTCATGTAACTTTTAATTTGGGAGCTTGGAATGTCGAGAATGGTTTGATTTTCAGGACATTTTGGATGTTCTCAACAGTTTTGAGATTGTTCCATGACTGCTCACCTGTCATGGCAGGTATCGTTTTCTCACTGGCATATAGGTTAGGGAAGCCATTTTTTCTATTGCATTATGCATACCAGCCTGCATCTGTCGATACACTTGCCATAGGGTCGATCCCATCGTGTTATGGTTTGCAAACCATCTTCACTCGCCAATTCTTTAAATCATGGCATGATGGTAGAGCCATCCTTTACATGGGCATCCTAGTTAGCACCTCACTGACATTTGTTGCCCATGCTGCTCCAATTTGAGTAGGCTTAGGATTCCTCTATAGTCCCGCCATGACTTATATGATGAAGACTCATTCCTCTTTGCTTTTTCATTTTGTTCTGGCCTTATACCCTAGAGGCTCCTTTGTGTTGAGTTGTACTACTGCATTGCATTTTGACTATCTGCACCTTTTGGCCTTAAGCCGGCTTCACTTGGAATCGTGTTTAAGCCAACTTTTGACCACGATGACTGCAAAATAAAACTTGCATACCTTTGACCTCTGCATCTTGAAACACCTTGATCCGTGGAAGGAACACACCTTTGAGTGTCTCTGGCCAGTTTTCACCTCCCTGCATCGAGCATAGGAATGTTCCAATCCCAGGAACTAGATCATCTGCTTCGCTGACACTCCTTCTTTCCACTGTACTATAGCATTCTTTTATTCTTTTTCCAGCTTTAAATAAAAAGACCAAAAAATTATATATTCCAAAAAGAGCGGGAACGGGACAGTATTTCCATTTATTGTTGGTAGCTAGAGTTAGTATTTCCATGTCGAATAGAGGTACATTTATTTTATTTTTCCTCAAGCTTTGTTCTATTTTCTTTATTAATATGGACAAAGGCTTCGCAACTAAAAGTCTTTAAAAATGGTAGGTTACCTTTTTACCTGTCCATACCTCTTCTTGAATACCACCATAAAAGGAACTTAAAGGCCCTTTGTTTATTAGATAAACAACAATATCTATAACATCTACCCAAAATTGTAAGGAAAATACTGCATGCAATGTCACGTACCTTGCATGCTCCATGATTGTCATGTTCATCCTTTCTAAAACACCATTTTCCTATGGCATTCTTGGAACTATCTTCTCTCTATGAATTCCATGTTATGAACGGTATTTATCAAACTCTTTGCTACAGTATTCAGCTCCATTGTCGAATTTGAGTTAATTCAAATTCTTTCCTATCTCATTCTCAGCCAAAGATTTTCATTTCTTGAAAGTATCAAATACATCATATTTATTTGTAATACAATAAATCCAGGTTTTTCTAGTCCCATCATTAATAAAAGTAATATAATAACGAGACCAACCAAAAGATGGTACCTGAGTTGGTCCCCATACATATGTATGCATAAGTTGTTATTTTTACCTCTTATTTTCCTTCCCAACTCTGATAAATTTGACTATTTTCTATTTTCCGTAAACACAATTCTCATATAAATCCAAATCAACATGCTTCAAACCTAGAAATAAATTACTTGAGTGAAGAATTTGCATCCCTTTATCACTCATGTTCCCGAGCCTATGATGCCACAATGTTGTATATAATCATATGGAGATTAAAGTATTAACAAAATTACAATACCATTGCATAAATACAATGTACCAACCTTTTCTCCTTTTTCTATTATGAGAGCTCCTTTAGTGACCTTTTAGGTTTTTCTGTGAATGTACTTACACAACCTTCACCACCTAATTTCCCTGTTGAAATTAATATTTTCTTCAGATCTAAAAAATTCCTTACCTCCTTCAATAACCATTGATCTCCATTTTGTTGCATACTAAAAACCTTACCAATTCCAATGGTTTTACAAGATTTATCATCACCCAAATGAACATGTCCAAAATCTCCCTGAATGTGGTCATGAAAATGTTTCCAATCATGTGTAGCATGGAATGAGGCCCGTGAATCTACCATGGAGCATAAATGATATTCTCTAATGAAATAATCAAAACATCTTCCAACACATCACGTAACACATTCACTTCATGATTTTTCTCTTCATGTTCATCTCCTTCTTTGCCTTTCCAACATTTGCAATATTTATTTAGGTGTGCTTTCTTCAGACATTTCCAACACACTATCCCTCATCTAGATTTATATCTTCCTTTTATTGGCTTACTATGATTTCCTTGGGATCCTTCCTCTTTCCATTTTTCTTCCCCTAGTCTCTGTAGTCAAAGCATTAACTGATGTCTCACATGAGATTTTCCATTGCATTTCCTCACTAAGGATAATGCCAACAACATCATCATACTTTAAAGTACTAGATCTAGAGATAGAGTTACGGATAGCCATAACTAATTCATTCCAAATTTCTTGTAATGAGCATAGAAACAACATAGCCCTAACTTCATCATCAAAATTTATCCCTATAGAACTTAACTGATTAGTAACAGTGTTAAATTCATTTAAATGATCAACAATAGATCCACCTTCTAACATATTTATATTAAATAGATGCTTCATAAGAAATACCTTATTTTGAGGTTGAGGGGTTTTCATATAGTTTCTCCAATGCCCTCATTAAACCTTTTGTTATTGTTTCCTTTGAAATGTTGAATGCCATTGACGCTGCCAAACACAATCGTATTGTTCCTAGTGCCTTTATGTCGAGAATCTCCCATTCTATGTCTACCATACTCATCGGCTTCTTTATTTTTCTGCTCAGTGGTAGGTACATATCTTTCTAATACAAATCACCTTCCATAGCTAGTAGGTTTGGTCGTGAAATTTCTCAACCCTAAACATGCCATCTTCCACCATTGCTCCCACTTGAACCAGGAAACCTTCTCACCTATGAGTTTATTAGTCAAATAGACCTTCGACTCTGATACTAGTTGTTAGAAATTAATTATTGGAGCAATCAAATACACAAAATATTTTGGAAACACAAATACAAAAACGATAAAACAAGAGAGACACAGATATACATGGTTCACGCAATTTGAGCTATGTCCATGAAGAAATAGTCAGTCCTTCCTTTTACATTATCCAACAAAATGAATAGATACAACCTACAACAGGTCAACTATAATTTCCTCTTCACTATAAAAAAGCCTCCTCTCTCTCTCTCATTTAGAATAATCATACACAGTCACAATATAATTGCCTCATATAAACAAAGGGTTGACTTCTAAGGAAGAAAACCTTAAATTAACATAACCTTTACCATCATATCATCCTCCTAATGAACAACCCATATTTACTATGAAATTACAATATTTTACAAGGAAAAATTTCATCTATCTATAGCTTCGAGGGCGCTGCCCTCAAACCCCCTCCATGGGGGGATCATAAAATTCATCATCACTCCCCTTGGACCCCCTAATGTTGGTTAAACGGGTGGCGACAAATAGGAATCTAATGCAACTGATAAAATAAATAAATAAATTTGGAAGATAATGAGGCTCCACACCTAACACTATTCAATATTGAAATGAATTTTTCATCCGTTTGGTGCATCGTAGTATGCACTTCATAGCATTTTACATTTTCTTTCCAAAATTAATATGGAACTGGTTGTTTGTTGAGAATAGGTTGTTCACATATAGCTAATTGTGTATAATATGTCATTGATAGAGATCACCACAAAATATAATGTCAAAATTTCCAAAGTATTTAGTCTGGACATGTTTAATGTTTCTCAATCGATAATCAATGCAAACCAAGAAATGACTTCCTAGCGAGGAAACCTCATCAATGAAAACTAGTCTCAATCATTGGTAAAGTTTTCTAAGTGCATCTAATGTTTTATTGCTAAGTGGTGTAGGGGCATACTTGTTAAAAGGCATAAGCAATGTAGAATGGATAGTTGTACCATCTGTGTAGATTTTCCTGTCTATGCTAGTATCAACCCCTTTGGTTTCAAAGGATTAGTTGAATGGTGTGCATCATAAATTCATATGATCATTTGGAATATTACCTTTCCTGTAAATGTTTTCCCATCTCCAACTCATCCAATTAGTAATATATACAATGGTTTGTGCATGTTCATAGGTTTTTTCATTGCAATGTCTTTGATAATTTCTTGTTGTTCCTTATTGAAAATTCATCTTAATTTGTGATATTACACATTTTCAAGTAGAAACGGATGCTTTGAAAAATTAAATCCAATACACAATTGTATTTTTTTTCATGGTGATGGGAATATTGCACGCCTATTTGCAAATCATATTTTTTGCTAAAGTGTTCAACGATTTTCTTTTTTTTCATTGTATTAATGGGATCAATGGAATTCTTTTGGATTTCGTAAATTTAATTTTCCAAATTTCCCCATAGTGGATTGATGTTATATGTGAATTTATATTAATTTATCTATATTTCATTTTAATGTAAGATATATGCAACTTCCCATGAGGCCAAGTTTTGTTTTACTGCATTCTAATTTTTTTCAAATGGAACATACAACGAAAGGTTTTCCCTAAAATAGTTTCCATAGTGAATGTGCTTTTTGTATTTGATGAGTGGTATTACCTTTGGTTTCTTTCTTTTTGAAATGGGTGTGCCATTTTGTTGTACCTTGAGGAAAATTCATGTTATGAAACTAGCTCACAAAAAGATAGGAAAGATAGATCAATGCCTTAGAAATAAGCCTCTTTGAGGGAGAAACCTCCTTTACATTACACAAATGAACAATTCTTGGATGACACAAATGAAAATACCTCCTTTCTATATATAGGATTCTAAGGGGTCATAATATGATCAGAGACAACATAACAATAATAATGTAAGGGCACAATAATAACAATAGTGGGCTTCTATGGGGCACAATAATAACAATATGGAAACTACGTGGGCACAATAGTAAGGGGGTTGTACTAATAACAATAATGGGTTACACTAGTAGTATAGGGACCTAACAATTCAACAAGGCATACATACTTTATAGCATTAATTCAGCCAATATCATAATCAATAACGGAATTACACATTACATTTTCAGAGTTGTCATCTTCTTGCTTTAGCAAAAATGATGGTTCTAGGATAAATGCGCATTCATCAATTGGGGTGATGTTTATAAATGTGCATTCCATGAACTATTATTTAATGGAAGATAAAGTGTTATATGTACTACTTGTTGGGCCGACATCTGTTGGAGATTAGGCAAAGTGTTGCCCAATGAATGTATCATTTAAATAGCATTTACTTTTCTCTTTTCATGGTCTCTTATTATTCTTTTAAATGAATTTGTCATTGATTTGTCAATTATTTTCATGCAAGATGTGCAATATGATGTAGCTTCATATGCATTAAGGACAAATTGGGCATCATTATTTGTAGTCCACATTTGTGGCATGTTCTTTCTAAAGCTAGTGTTCCAAATGTGAGAGGGCTTTCATTCTAATCAAATCATTGGTTTCTTCAATGTCATTTGTACTGTGACAATGTAATTAGTTTTAGTTAAATGTAACTCATCCAAAAAATCATCACAAGTACTATTGGTATCTTATTTTTTGGTTTCCATGATATCATGTAACAATTTTTCTTTTTTCGTTCATTGTGTCATCTACCAAGGAAATTGTTTCAATAACTTTCGTGCTTCTCATGGGTATTATTGGTAAATCGTATCTAAAATGTGAGATTTTTATCTTTTTATAAATTTTTTTATTGTGGTGTTGATGTATTTTTGTAAGATTTAGATCAAAGGTGATTTGTGTTTCAAGTCAAATAATTGTTGATGAAGTTTTCAATGTCAATGTTACTACTAACTCCATATATTTGTGCATTTTCTACCCATAGCAACCCATGTTTATGTTCACTTATTTTATTTTTGAATTTAGTTACGAAGTAGTGATCCACTACATTTCTGAAGAATGTTTTATCTTGAGATATCATTTTCTTTAAGGTATTAATTCTATGCCTATATTTACAAGTGTATGTCACTACATTTTTTCTTATGAGATAGTCAGTGTTGCAATCTTCTATTGTTTCAATATGTTTTCTTTTTATTCTATTTTCATGTAATTTGGTCAATGTGTTGACTAATAGAGGCCATCGATGTTTAGTGCTTGTAAATGTGATGAAAAAAGTTGGTGGTCCTTGTTGATGTATCATGGCAAATATATTTTTCTTCATATGTTGCAAGAAATCAAGAGATATTCTTATGTGTTTGAAATCCATGTAACCAATCTCGCTTTTAAGAATGTTGTCCAAGTCTGGTTTGTATTTAACATATTTTGCTAGTAACTTTCTCCCTTTTAATTTCCCTTTTATTATTCTTATTCAAATGCATGAAAGAAAAATTTCAATTATTATTCCCAATATTTTGAAAAGAATATTATTTGTGTGGTAAGAGAATTCACCACTATAGTGCATTAACTCCCACTGCAAGACCTTTTGGTAGAAAAATATTTCTAAAATGTCACTATCATGTGGGTCTCCAAAGAAAATAGATGGAAAGTTCATTTCCTCTGCATATTTGTCTCTAAAAATTTGGAGGGGGGGTTTCCCTTTAGCTAGAGGAACTTGAATTAGCGTGTCTTGCAAATTATGGATGCATTTGGACCCTATGTATCCATGTATCGATGTTTCAGTTGGTGTTTATTTTTTGAATTCCTAGTTGATTCATGTTTGTATTCAATGTCAATGTTTTCATTTGGAGCATTTAAAGTAGTTGATTTTAAGATGTTATCCCAATTTATATTTATGCTAATGTTTTAAATTTTATATAGATGTCAAGAACATAGTTCTTTCAATTCCTTCATGACATTATGCACACGGACTTTTCTTGTTTGAAATGTGTTAGGGTCCTATAATTTATAGGTTCTCAAGGTGATTAAGCATTTCACAATTTGTAGGTTTCAAATTGTTCATAAGATGTCAATTTTCAATTGATTTCAAAAAAAAAGAGAAAAAAGAGAAAAGAATTGACAAGAGGTTATATAAAAAGAATACAAAAAAGAAAAAATAAAAGAGAACCCCAAATGTTGTTCAAATCATACAGTTTCAGCGTGATTGACCAAATTTCAATTCATGTTCATATGTTAGAAAATAAAGATTTTCCAAATAGTTTAACCTTGGCAAATCAATATCTAGGTAGAAATTGAATTTGGTCCAACTATTTAATCTGGACCAAAGGGGAGAAATAAGTGATAGAGTAGGTTATATTTTTAAAGAAAAAGAGATATAAAAAAAAGGATGAAAAGGTCTGCAAGTATAAGTGCACCCTCCAAATGGAAGAGAACAAAAAAAAATTGCTAGGCTATGGAATAAGGAAATTTATAAGGAAAGGGGTATTTTATCCCATTAATAATCATTCTCCCCTAAAAAACTTATTCATTTACTCCTCTTTCTTTATGGTTCACCCCCATTTATCTCCCAACCCCACTACCGTACTCACTAGTCACATCATCGTTAATCAACCTACCACCTTTCACCCCATCGCCTCTCACTCTGCTCGATCTAATGACCCATGTCCCTTTCTAGCCACCCCTCATCTTCCAAAAGCTAATCCCGGGGGGTATAAATTTGCCAGTTTCCACCCCTATATGTGTCATGCCCTCGTGAGTTCGGAGCCCCCCTCTCATACCATCTACTGCTCCCCAGGCCCCACAGAAAGCTGTATTTGGTATCAGCCAAACCACTCACCTATTCGACCATTGGACACCCACCACCTGACAGTGATAAACCGTCCCATCCACCCAATCACTTCCATTCCTACCATTGGGAAATAAATGAGTTGGGTTGTCGGACCTGCACCAAATCAAGCTAATCCAACGACACGGTTACAAATCATAAACCACCAGTTTACGCCGATTTCAAATTTCAACTATTATTGTGCACTTGTAGGTGTTTTTCTACTCCATTCAGCCATTACCAAGAATGCACAGTGAAGCCAAAGCGCAGTAATATAGTACAGGACTACTCATTTTCTTGTAGTGATCATAATTTCCCACTCTTGAATCCCATTTCTCTTTAAATGCCTATTCTTTCTCCCTCACTGAAATCCCACTTCTTTAATCCCTTTCTGTTACAGATTTAGCATAGGACAGTTTTCAGAGGAAAGTTGCAGAGAAAGGAGAACAACAATGGCACCAAAGAAGAAAGAACTAGAAGTATTCAACCTAATGGTGCACCCACCATTGAATTTAGATCATTTACCATTGGCCGAGAGGGATTACAAGATCCATAAAACCCTCTCGTAATTTGATTTGTTTAATATATATTGCTGGTGGGAGGACAAATTTATGGAGGAAATGGTGGCATAGGCCTTTGGGAAACCAACCTGCCTTTCTATATCTTCCCTAAAACACATAGTTGCCTAGAATTTATGAGGAAGTGTCATTCATGTTACAATCCACAAAAAAGAGCAGTGATGGCCCTGACATGACATATTTTATTCAAAATTGATGCTCAATCCATTATGCAGATGATGCAAGCCCCAGTTATTGAAGGAGTTTCTCCTTTGTCACATGAAGTTCTGATTGAAATGTAGCAAGAGCTTGATCTTTCTAAGAGCTAAGACATTAGAACTTTTCATGGATGAGAACACACCTCTGCCAAGCAAAAACCCTCCTTATTCCTCCTCTATTTTCCGTGACTGAACTAGACATATTGCACAGTTCTTTCCTATTTACTTGGCTATTACTCTGACCAATGGATTCATGAAGCTATTCTAGAGTTCCTATATATCCTCTCAATTGAATCCAAGCCTTTTGTCCTTTTGAACTTCAACCAATTTCTAGCGGATGCAATCCATGAACAACTGGTTAATTTCCTCACAGATGAATTTTTCATTACTCCTCAGTGTTGGTTTACATGTTTTTGTATTTTCAGGTAGACAAATTCTAGTTTTCATTAACCAAAATGAATGAGGAAGGTGAACCTCAATCAACAATATTTTGGACGACATTGGTAATGAAAGGTAAAAAGGACTTCAGCTACAATACAGTTGTGGAAATTTTTGTCCACCCAACAATGAGCCTCCTTAGTGGGAAAACAAAACCAACGATAAATTAAGATAAAAAGATAATTATGCAAATTTTTTATCAAGCCAAAACTATTGATTGGTACTTGTACCAAAACTACACTAAAATAAGGTTGTATGGCTATGAGTTAGCCCCCTAAAAGCTACCAAAGTTCCTCCCCATCAGGATCATTGCATTGGAATACATTAGATAGATGATTAGGGCAGATGAGATGCATTTTGTATCAGCCAATAAGAAATCCCAATTCAGGATCAAGTCCCAAATTGGTCCCTTTGATTTGCAATAATAGAGCTACAGGAGAGAAGGCAAACAAAACATTAAGAGAGATGAATTTTACCCATATCTTCACATGGTCTTATGATCCATGGGGCATTATTTCTACGAAGAGGGTGGAAAACAAGTCCACTGCCTACATTGACACTCAAAGGCCCAAAATCAAGAAATATATGAATCAAATAGACTGGATTCCATATACATTACAGGAAGCCAAGGAGAAAGTAATTTCCTCTTCCAGTGCACAAACTCACGGAAGCAGGAGAAATAAATTACTGAAGAAAGGTCCTAAAAGGGGAAAGAGCAAGAGCAAGGAATAACAGGGAAGAGATCCAAATAAGATCAGTCACCAGAAAATGATATTTTCATGAAAGAATTCAAGTTGAAGTATAGGAAGAAAGCTAGAAAACACATGGACATAGATAAAGGGTCACAATAGTAGACGATGATCAACATAATTGATATTCCAGATTCCTCCCCAATTGGAGGAAAATCATTTCCTTCTACTCGAATTTCAGGACGACAACAATATCTTCAAGTGTCCTCATCTTCAAAGGTGATTGAAGAGAAAGAAGAGACAATTTTTGATACCTTCAGAGAAATAAAAATTAGAAATGAAATACTAAAGAAGAGCACCTATGCTCAGTTTTGGAAGTAGAGTGCAACTGCACAAGGGATACTTCTCTCTGCCTTTGACTCAGAGAAGGGAAAAATGTATATGGCATTTTTGGAGGCATAAACATCATAGCCCAGAACTCTAGAAGACTACAAGCATACTTCCTTTGAGTTTGGCGTCAAAAATGTCCATCCAATAGATCATCTGGAGATGCACAAGCAAACAGGGAATATGCTTTCATCTACTTTAACCAGTACTTCCATGAGTTTATTCAAAATGCAGGTAGCCCTCTCAAATGCTCAGCCTCAGTTGAAGATGGAGAGAATTTCATCATTATCAAAGGACACCAGAATTAAGTCTTTGGAAGACTTACTAATAAAAATTGAATATGATCCCTCAAATACAAAAGCAACCTAAGAAGTAATAAAGAAGAAAGAGTTAGACATTGCAGCTCTAAGAAGCAGTTCAAGATGCCTACTACACATGACCCACTAACCAAGAAAATAAAATAGAGAGCATAAAGGTTGACATGATGAAACTAATAGTGGAGCAGTCCATCCAAATCAAACAGATGGAGACAAAAATGGAAAATATGGTGTAGGAGAAAGACAAAGCAACACAGGTGGCTAGCACAATAGTGGAGACCCTTCCTTTAACAACCCCACCTATAACTACTCCAAAAGGTGCAGCCACAGGAGCAAGAAGCAGTGCATAACAATTGGCAAGATCTATGGAAGGAATGAATCTGCAGAATGAAGAAATTAAGAGGTCGGAATGCCAAGTTGGTGTGCTACAAGATGAAATTAAAAGAGATGAAAAAATAGCTTGGTAAAGATGTAGAGAGGAAAGGCACTAAGAGAGAAGCTTCAGAAGTCAGAAAAGGAATCATCCATTGGAAATACTCTAGGGAGGGTTAAGGAGATCATTTGGCACAAACTGATAGATCATATGAATGAAATTTAGCCTGGCATCCAAATTATTTTTTAATAGAAAGAGTTAGTAGAGATAGCCAAAGAAGCCATTTCAGCCACCAACATAGAGTTGGGAGATAAGCCAGCAAAAACAAACAAAATTATCAAGTTTATGAATGCAACAAAGAAATATGAGCTGGAAGAAGTGGGAGTAGCAGATAGGACAGAGACCATACTACAAGTCAAAAAGGTGCTGACAAAGAAGAGTTTAAATGTGTAGCTTCAAGAAAAATGTGAAGTTCTAGAGCCGATAGTGAATAGGTTTTTCAACAGAATGCAACCTCTACAACAAAAATACCTTCCCTCTTTGTTTGTTATAAATGACAAACATATGGACAGAGGGGATTATGTCAAGAAATTACAGGGCATAGCCACAGATGCTGCAAATCTTTCCAACATCAAAGGCATCATAATAGGAAAGGATTTACTAGAAGCAATCAACAAACAAATTTACATTGAACATGAGATGAAGCATGTGTTTTTGGTCAAGCCCTTGTTTTCCAAATACAATCATCTTGATGAGGTTTATCAAATATTAACCAACATCAAGATCCCAGAAGGGGAAGCATGGAGTGACTTATGTGACTACTAGGAAGAACTACACAAGGATGACTAGAATGACCATACATGCTTGAGTCAGCACCAACCACGTCAACAGAACCACTCCAGTGAATTTAATGCTTCAGGCAACAACATCCCAGAAAAGAGGGACACCTGTCCCATTTTTCTCAGCGTGGCCACCTCTTGGCTACATTAGTCAATTTTTCCTTCATTGTAATAAATAATAGATTACCAAGTGTACAAGGAAAATTATTATAGTTTTTGTTTAAATACTCCATGCATTGGGAGTATTAGGGGTTGTACCCTAGTCATTAGAATTATTTATCTATTTGGAGCATTGTAATTTTGAGCTACAACATCAATAAAAAAGACAATTTACAGGATACCTGATCTATTTTGTTCAGGTGATGTTTTTTATTTCTATGTTTAATGTATTTCTATTTATCCATCCATGCATCTTCCATTCTTATTGTGAAGCATAAATTATAGTTTAAGATATGATATTGGAGCACTTTACTGCTATTTGTGTTTACAATTTATATGTTTTCCACTGAAGTATGATTAAAAAATACTTGAATGATTTTTAATCCTAAATGATATCATTTTTTTGTGATTCCATTTATCACTGCTTTAAAGATCTAGTAGGAATAGTTAGTTTTCCCTGCAAACACTCTGTAAGATTGATTCCATCACCCAGCCTGTGACTCCATAGCCCAATGGAAAATATTAAAAAATGATCTTTCTCCAACCAAATGGACAAACAAACAAGCAATATTTTTACTCTCAATATCTAGCCTAAAACATTATAGCAATAAAATCAATGTTAAATCATAATGACATAGAGAGAGCCCTATCTGAGTCTAGGAAGGCTAGGTCCTAGATTCATATGTGGTTTGATGTATCTTTTGTGAATTTTGTCTCACCAATCTTCAAAATTACAGAATGATAACATAGTGGCAACCATACTGGGGACACAATGAAAGTTTATCCTTTCATTTGAATCCAGAGTACCCTATTAAATAGCTTTGTATGATATTATAACTCCTAAGATTGGTTTATATTTTGTTTTTTAATATTCTATTTGTCTGTGTGTTAGATCTGAACACTGGCTCCTAAAATAATCTCTACTACATCCCAATCCTCCTACCATAGTAGATAATCCTCAGAAGATCCTAAGGAAAACTCCTAGAACTGAGAGTTAGACAAGAAGTAGATTTCTTCACAGAGCCAACTCACTCCCTGAGGACTTTGCCAGCTTCCAAGATATCCAGTTCGATTTACACTTTGAACAAGGCTTATTCAAGACTAAATCAGAGAATTGGAAAGACCATATCATCTTTGATCCATCAATCTTACCTAAGAGCTGAGTAAGAGAACTTTCCTCATAGACTGAATAAGATCTTCAACTCTTACAACATTTTGATACGCTGCAAGATCTAGTGACAGACCTCACCTCTGAAATCGATGATGGTTACCTTCGATAGTCAGTAGAATTAAGTGCATATATTCAGTCACCAAGTCATTGCCTCCATAATCCCCACCGCTTCTTTCATCCTTCAACATAAGGTTGCTCAGATTCCCATACTTCATCCATTGTTCAAACTACTTCACTCACTGTTCAACCTACTTCATCCAATATTCAACTTCCTTCAAGTGGTCTTCCACCACCACCAGCAATCATGGCTGTCAGATATGCTCCTTTGGTTCTACCTGCACCATTGGCCAATATGCCACAAGACTATCAATCCAAAATTGTATTGTTCGATGGGACAGGTCCTTTAACATCCCATCAACACATGGAAAAAATGAATGACTGTTTTGACCTACAAAAGGTAGATGAATAAAGCATTAAGCTCAGAATGTTCGCTCAAAGTTTAGGAGGAGAAGTCAGAAAGTTTTGCAAATGGGGTAGCAAGCTAAGTGGGCTTGATTGTGGAAAAAATCCACAGTTAAGCGCGCTTGAGCCAGAGGAGTTCTGGGATGGGTGACCTCCTGGGAAGTCCTGGTTACCGGGTGCAAGCCCCGGAAGTGATGATTGATGCTATGTGATTCGTTCTCCACATTTCACTAGTTTCAATCCCACTTCTTCACCCCTGTGAGCATCACCCGATGCAATGAGTGCTAAGTGAACTATTCAAAAAATCATGAGAAATTAGTCAGTTACGACTACCTCTCATGGAAATGGTCATACGTTTGAATGACTTACTTAACGCAGTTGAATCCCAAAATGATATCTAATATAATGCACTGCGTAATCCCCCATACTTAAATTCAAAAAGAGTCAAGGGATCTCTACTTGAATGGTTCATGAGGCACAATACTTGCTAAGGTTTTGCAAATGGGGTAGCAAGCTAAGTGGGCTTGATTGTGGGAAAAACTCCACAGTTAAGCACGCTTGAGCCAGAGGAGATCTGGGATGGGTGACCTCCTGGGAAGTCCTGGTTACCGGGTGCAAGCCCCGGAAGTGATGATTGATGCTATGTGATTCGTTCTCCACATTTCACTAGTTTCAATCCCACTTCTTCACCCCTGTGAGCATCACCCGATGCAATGAGTGCTAAGTGGACTATTCAAAAATCATGAGAAATGAGTCAGTTACGACTACCTCTCATGGAAATGGTCATACATTTGAATGACTTACTTAACGCAGTTGAATCCCAAAAATGATATCTAATATAATGCACTGCGTAAACCCCCATACTTAGATTCAAAAAGAGTCAAGGAATCTCTACTTGAATGGTTCATGAGGCACAATACTTGCTAAGGTTTTGCAAATGGGGTAGCAAGCTAAGTGGGCTTGATTGTGGAAAAACTCCACAGTTAAGCGCGCTTGAGCCAGAGGAATTCTGGGATGGGTGACCTCCTGGGAGGGAAGTCCTGGTTACCGAGTGCAAGCCCCGGAAGTGATGATTGATGCTTGTGATTCGTTCTCCACATTTCACTAGTTTCAATCCCACTTCTTCACCCCTGTGAGCATCACCCGATGCAATGAGTGCTAAGTGAACTATTCAAAAATCATGAGAAAGTCAGTTACGACTACCTCTCATGGAAATGGTCATACGTTGAATGACTTACCTAATGCAGTTGAATCCCAAAATGATATCTAATATAATGCACTGCGTAGACCCCCATACTTAAATTCAAAAAGAGTCAAGGTATCTCTACTTGAATGGTTCATGAGGCACAATACTAGCTAAGGTTTTGCAAATGGGGTAGCAAGCTAAGTGGGCTTGATTGTGGAAAAACTCCACAGTTAAGCGCGCTTGAGCCAGAGGAGTTCTGGGATGGGTGACCTCCTGGGAAGTCCTGGTTGCCGGGTGCAAGCCCCGGAAGTGATGATTGATGCTATGTGATTCGTTCTCCACATTTCACTAGTTTCAATCCCACTTCTTCACCCCTGTGAGCATCACCCGATGCCATGAGTGCTAAGTGAACTATTCAAAAATCATGAGAAATTCGTCAATTACGACTTTCTCTCATGGAAAGGTCATACGTGAATGACTTACCTAATGCAGTTGAATCCCAAAATGATATCTAATATAATGCACTGCGTAATCCCCCATACTTAAATTCAAAAAAGAGTCAAGGGATCTCTACTTGAATGGTTCATGAGGACAATACTTGCTAAGGTTTTGCAAATGGGGTAGCAAGCTAAGTGGGCTTGATTGTGGAAAAACTCCACAGTTAAGCGCGCTTGAGCCAGAGGAGTTCTGGGATGGGTGACCTCCTGGGAAGTCCTGGTTTACCGGGTGCAAGCCCCGGAAGTGATGATTGATGCTATGTGATTCGTTCTCCACTTTTCACTAGTTTCAATCCCACTTCTTCACCCCTGTGAGCATCACCCGATGCAATGAGTGCTAAGTGAAACTATTCAAAAATCATGAGAAATTAGTCAGTTACGACTACCTCTCATGGAAATGGTCATACGTGAATGACTTGCTTAACGCAGTTGAATCCCAAAATGATATCTAATATAATGCACTGCGTAAACCCCCATACTTAAATTCAAAAAGAGTCAAGGGATCTCTACTTGAATGGTTCATGAGGCACAATACTTGCTAAGGTTTTGCCAATGGGGTAGCAAGCTAAGTGGGCTTGATTGTGGGGAAAAACTCCACAGTTAAGCGCGCTTGAGCCAGAGGAGTTCCGGGATGGGTGACCTCCTGGGAAGTCCTGGTTACCGGGTGCAAGCCCCGGAAGTGAT